>JAODLC010000044.1:6263325-6280794 GCA_026781145.1 Hippopotamyrus pictus
GCGGGGGGGGGGGGGGGGGGGGGGGGGGGGGGGGGGGGGGGGGGTACCTAGGCTGCAGTAAATCACATGATACAAGTGACGGGGTCTCATCAAGTAAGGACACTGTGTCCGTGATCGGAAGGTTGCCGGTTTGAATCCCAGCACTGGCAGTGTGATGTCAACATTGGGCCCTTAAGCAAGGTCTTTAATCACCAATTGCTCCATGGTCTGTCTGACGCTACTTTCTCACAAAAAGAAAAAAAAATGCATGTCGCTTTGGATAAAAGCGACCCCAAAAACTGCAAGTGTAAGAGCATGCAGAACCAAAAATCTGTGCAGCAAAAGCGACGTCAACAATGCAGTCAAGGGCAGGGTCACGCGTGTACTTTACTTCTAGAACCATGGTGGCCGACTCGTACAGGGCAGAGTGAGACGGAGACAGAAGAGCAGAAGAAACTGTGGCCAATTGTGACACAAGTGACGGGGTCTCAGCAAGTTAGGACACCATGTCAGTGATCGGAAGGTTACCGGTTTAAATCCCAGTGCTGGCAGAGTGATGTCACCGGCACATGTCACCCGTACATGTCACCCCATGTACCAGGCACACTCTGGCCCATGAAAGACAAAGCGCAGAGAGATAGCAGGGACATTGGGTCCCGTTTCCAAGGCGAGGATCCCACCTCAAATCGCTTCCCAAATCCGCGACCCAAACGATTAGCTCACAGCGTGTAATGCTCGTCCTTGGCTCTGCATATGAGGGCCTGTCAAGCGATCGGGCACTGGCCATGAAATATTAATGCTTCCAGGACGGTTTTGTCTTCGGTGCATCCCCATTATTGTTCCAGGAACCACAGGGAACCTTTTTAGTGAAGTGTTTTATTGAAACAAAGCGCACGCTTACTCCCGAGGGCACGACACGGCCTTGACAATAACGAGAGGAAATGAAAAGTGATTTTCAATTAATAGCTTGTTTACTTTAATAACTTCCATTACAGGAGATATTCTCCTCCAATCGCGCGCATCAGTGGACAAAAAGGGGTAAACAGCTGTTGATGGAATAACACACAGAAGCGAAAACACCTCTTCTCATTATACAGCACGGCAGTGTGCAGGGGTGTCAATGTGCGTGAGCTGTGGTGAAACAAATAAAAAGACACTGGGTGACAAAATCAGCAAGTTTCTAGTTTCCTGGTGACCCCGTGTGGCCACGCCCACTTCTTCTTTGGCCCACCCCTTCCGCGTGGCCCCGCCCCCCTCGGCTCCCCCCCCACCACGGTACCTCTGGGAGAAGATGTCCCGGTAGGGGCTGCCGTGCTGCATGGCGATGCCGTAGCCACGGTCGGAGATGCTGCTCCCCACGGTGTACAGCGAGCAGTCCTCGTCGTTGATGGCGACGTACTCCAGCACGGCGGCGTCCCACACAAAGGCGAAGTGGCCGTACTTCACCTGCGCCACACACACGGGGACAAGAGCGGAGACGGTCACCTCTCACCCTGGGCTGGTGTCTGCGGCGCTTCCTGCATCGCGAATGACCTTTGACTTGCTCCCCTTCCTACCCTCCCCTCCTTGCAGAGTCACATGCAAACCTTGCCTCCTAACCGCGCCCCCCCCCCTTTAAAACTGGGGCTCTGTAGGACATTTTAAATCCTGCCTTCCCACATGAGAAGCAGGGTGTTGACTGTGATTAGTGTGACTTTAGCAAATTGTGAGGCAAAAACAGGGGTGGAGACATGGACCTTAAGGTGAATGTGAGGCCAGCCTTGTGTGGAACAACAGAGGGATCCGTACCTTAGATGCCAGAGGAAGCTGACAATCCCTTGCCTGCATGTTTTGTAAACATTAATGTTATCAGCGTTTCAGAGAACCATCAAGGCACATCTACATCCCTCTCATGCTGCTAACTTTAACAGTTCGTCTTGGAGAACCTTCCAGAGAAGCACCGTATCAGTTCCACTGTTGGCAGAATTGCGATCTGAAACGTTCTGTCGCTGTTCTGTCAGGCCTGTGAAGTTCGGCCCCCTATAGCTACCTAACCCCTCCTCTCCCCCCTCCACCTGCCAGGCGGCCATTTTATTTTCTGCATCAGAAGCAAATCTACAGCTGCATCAGGGCTGAATTCAGATGCATCCTGGTTTTGTGACCTCAATTATAAATCTTGGCAGCTTATTCCGGCAGATATAACCTTCCGTCTACATCTGCTATCTCCTGTGTTTGCTGCCTTTTAGACAGTATTTCTATCTGTTTCCATCTTCCTTGCTCTCCCCTGTTTCTCTGCATCCCTCTTTCTTCAGGATTGCTGAGGTGCTCCATGTTTTCTGAACTGAGGAGCTGTAATAATGGATCACACTGTGAACAGCCATGTAATCGCTTTTAATTAACTTAAAACCCATTTGGAGAATTAATGATGCCGTAAACGTTGATAAAAAGACTGCTTTTTCTAAAGAGGAAAATAAATAGTAAAGGGATTGTAATAGAAAATCTGGAAGGACAGAGGAATGGAGGGGCAAAGTGATAGAGGGCAGAAGGAAAGAGGGATGAGGACAGAGGGAAAGAGGGATAGAGGACAGAGGGATAGAAGGGCAGAAGGATAGAGGGCAGAGGAATAGATGATAGAAGGACAGAGGGGTAGAAGGAAAGAGGGCAGAGAGATAGAGGGGCAGAAGGACAGAGGGGCAGAGGGATAGAGAGATAGAGGGCAGATAGATAGAGGGATAATGAGGCAGATGGATAGAGGGACAGAGGGATAGAGGAATAGAGAGATAGAGGGCAGAGAGATAGAGGGGCAGAAGGACAGTGGGGCAGAGGTATAGAGGAATAGAGAGATAGAGGGCAGAGAGATAGGGATAATGAGGCAGATGGATAGAGGGACAGAGGGATAAAGGAATATTGGAATAGAGGGCACAAAGACAGAAGACAGAGCGATATAGGAATAGAAGGGAGAAAGATAAAGCACAAAGGGATAGAGGGCAGTGCGATAGAGAGAGATAGACAGATGGCAGAGGGGTAAAGGGAGAGAAATAGAGAGAGACATGGAGGGACAGAGGGATATCAGAACAGAGTGAGAAGAAGGGCAGAGGGAAAGAGGAGAAGAGGGATAGAGGGAAATGGACAGAGGGGCAGAAGGATAGAGGGATAGAGGAATAGAGGCTAGAAGGATAGAGGAAAGAGGGCAGAGGGATAAAGGGCAGAGGGAGAGAGGGATATAGGAGAGAAGGATAAAGCACAGAGGGACAGACAGATATAGGAGATAGGGATAAAGCACAGAGGGATAGAGGGATATAGGAGAGAGGGATAAAGCACAGAGGGATAGAGCGATAAAAGAGCTGATGGATAGAGGACAGAGGGATAGAGGGATCAGTGGGGTGGGAATGCCTTCAGTATGCCCAGAGGGGCTGAGTTCGGGTAGGGCAGACAGACGGACCAACTATAACAAAGCCTGGGAACGAGAGACTCGCACATGTAGGTGTGTGTGGAGAGGAGCTGGGAGAGATGGAGCCTGAGAGCGTCAGAACGTGAAGACGGAGCTCGTTGGCTCAGCGAGAGGCTGACGCCCCCAACAATGGCAATCAGGGAGACTGTGAGTCTGAAAGAGGCAAGGTAATTACTTAAAGATGCCGCCGTCAAACACGGGCGCGCTGTGAGTCCTAATCACAGCATTGTTTATTCCAGGAGAAAAACTGCACACCTCGATAGATGCATAATCATGAAATTAAACCTGCTTCCTCCATGTGCTGAAAGCCCAGCGCTGGAGTGACTCCACACATGCCAGCCACATCTGCTGTAATTGGCCACGGAGCTATATGTGTCCTACCTTTCCATGTGATATCAAACACCGGGCCGCCGCTTAATCACGGCTAAGAGAACACATCCACGATTTCCGTGCGGATCGGATCACTCTTCATGGACCCACCAGCTCACAGACGATGGAGTGACTCTGATGCATCCAGCAGCTCCTCACATGACTGCCTCTTCCCTAACACCCCTTAGAGGCTGCTTTAGCAAGGTGGCCATGGCCCAGGTCTGCTACAAAGCCGCTGGCCATTGACAGGGAGATCCATAACCTCGACATTCCACAACGGATGGATGGAAAGTCTCGCCCCTCCCAGCACTATAAAGAGATGCTACACAATTTGGGTTTAAGTAATCAACCCCAAATTTCTTTGTAAAGCCTGAAGTAGTTCAAAGTGTCCTCCCTGATCCATGGATCATCTGGTCTGGTAGATGGACGTTCTAGCCTCAAGGAACCAGAAAAGCCACCACTGAAGCTGAATGACAAGGAGAAGCTCCACTATTGTTCATTACTGATGATGAGAAGTAACAGTGACAAAATGGAAGAGCTTCAAAGGTAGGAGAATGATCTGGAAGAAGATACTCATGGCATAAATTAACTCCAGTAGGATGAGATCTGTATGGAATATTTCCCAAATCTGTGAGATGACGACCAAGACCAAGAGACTAAGACCAAGTCTGGCAGTATAGATCTCCTCTCTGCCGTATCCAACGTGCACCTGGGCATCCCAAGGTTCTCAAGGTGATCATCTGGCAGCTCTATCTAGAGCCCAACAGTGGCTGGTAGGAGATTTATGGTTCTTGTAAAGAGTTCTCAATTCAGCGCTGATTGGACTGTGTTGGAAGACTGTGTACAGGAACCTGTGCTGAAAAGGAGGCTGGGAAAAAGTGAGCTAATTAGCAGGAAAAGCCAGGTAACGGTTTGTATATGGATAACCATCTAGACGTTTGATAAAGACTTGCGATGCCGCCCCGGGTGCCTGCAGCTTATTATTTGATTTTTTTTTTCTGAATTGGTTCATCCCCCCCATGAGGTCTATTTTTATCCCTGTCTGCCCCCTCCCCCCCCCGACTCTGGCTTTACAGACCCCCTTAATTGCTTCTCTGAGGGAGCTTTTGTTTGATAATCAGGCTGGAGTTATTTGCTGGGAGGTGCGGTAATTCCATCGATTAGCTGGTCTGCAGCTGGGCCAGACGGCGAGACGGCCCCGGTGTGTCGATACAGCGGGGGCTGCCTTCGTACGGCCCATTTCAGTCCGCACGCCGAACACGGCTGCTAATCGGGGTCGCGGCTGTATTGGGAGCGCTGATGGCTGTGTTCTCCTTGAGAGAATCTCCAGATAACATCCCCAAATGGGGAAAATTTCCTGAGATTGGTACGCAGTGCCAGTCAACCCATTACGAGACATAGCTGGCCTTGTAGAGATGGGTAGTTCGGGTCCAGAGAGTAGAAGTCCAGTCTAAGATTTTATTTCAGCCAACCAGTTGAGAACTCTGTAACTCTTTATACTCAGCTGGTTGGTTGAAACAAAATCTTGGTCTGAACTTTGACTCTCTGGACCTTAATTACCCACCTCTGCCGCTCAGGGTGCCATCTTCTGAGGGGGTGCTGACTTAGCAAGCCAAATTCATTCTGTCTCAGGCAGTGAGTCCTGATGGTGAATCTTGACTATGGGACCACATGGACTTCGAGCAGTACTCATGTTTCACAAACCATATTGACATCGATCAGGCATCATCAAAGCAGCCAACTACGGCACAAAAGCAGCGTGGAAACACTCAGTAGGATGCCTCATATTTTCGTGACAAAGGAGGAGACAGTAGAAGCAGAGGTGTGAAAAGAGCACTTTTCACTGCGGATTTCAGTGCAGGCGCCTCCTCCCTCCCGCCGCCTGACCAAGGTTACTGCGTATTTACGTGCGGCATTAAACCGTGCCAACAAATCAGCACTTGGCCTGAATTCCACTTAGAATAAATACTGAATAAGATTTACTTATTCGCAGAAAATGAGCTTTTTGTTCAGACTCAAAAGTCTTAAAATAAAAAAAAAAAAAACACAAGACGTGAAAGAAAGGATTCAAACAGAAAAGGTTTTTGGAGAAGTCCAAATTATTAGTAATGATTTACCTTTAACGCTTAGGGAGAAAGAAAAACTATTCTCCAAGATGAACGGAGTGAGTAGTTTGTCTGAAATTGTTTTTCATCCCCCATGACTTCCTATTAGCACATACATGTCAGCGACTCCTCCGCTGAGAATCCCACGGACATGGCGCTCTGACACGGACCGGGGATTCCGGCAGAGAAGGCTCGTTCCCAAGGATCTGGGGGTGACGCCTGACTGACCTCAAGGACGTGACTTTATCCATTAAATTATACCGCCCCAGAGGTTTTGGAGACACCTAACTGCTTAGAAAGGAACCCAATCCATCGATCCTCCTGCTGCTTATCCCACTCAGGTAGAACAGAAACCACACGTCAGAATTTACGCCCATCCCCTCCTTCCCCGTATAAAACCAGAATCGGAAAACGCACAGAAGAACTGGAAACACATTACTGCACTTGAGCCCATTCGAAATCTAGTCACGCACCACGTCCCTTACATATTCCAGGCAGCGTGAAAAGTGCTACGAGTGGATAGAGGGGCCATTATAGAGCGGCTCTGTGGCTACCCGGCCCATATTATGGGATATGTGAGCGCTGTACACTATTCTCACATGAAAGGCTACAATGAAGCCCATTCCTTGGCTAACGTCTGCCTTTCATTGTCGGCTGCTTGAGAAAGAGTGATGTGTGACTTTTTTTGCCTGAGTCCATTCTTATTTATATGACCTTGGTTTGGTACAGCTTCAATACATCTGCACTCAAATTGATTGATAATGACGTACGGCTCCTGTAGGATATGTCGCTCCGTTCGGGAGCGTAGAAGGTGCGCCGGGCATCATATTAATGCAGTTAGGCAGTCTGGCACAGGCGAAACAGCGAAGCGTTGCTTCACCGCATCTCCTGTGGGGAGCTTTCTGTCACCTTAGCCGAGGCTCGGAGGAGACGGGGCGCGTGATGGTCGCTGTGGCGCATCATGCCATCCAGACTGGCTCTGAACATGCGGCCTCTGCCTCAGAGAGCCCCAGCTCATGCTTTCTGGCTTGACGTCGAAGCCTGAACTCCCTCTCTCGCCTTGTGATCACTGCCTTACAGCTTCATTAGGGGCATGCCTTGAAGAGGCTCATAGGATCTAGCCAGAGAAGCAGAGCCTCGTTGGCCTGACAGCTCTCATGATTATGCTGAGCTGAAGGCCTCCAAAGCCTCGTGTCCCAGCAGAATGCTTATTTTCATAATGCTCCTCGACTCAGGCAGACCCTCGGCGCCCTGGAGATTCGGCCAGACCTCTGCACTCCGACGTCGCTCCTCTGCTATTTGACGAGAGGCCAAGTCTCTCACTGATGCATGTATTCAAGCCCCATACATAAAATGAATGCAGGCCAAAAGCTTTCCTGCTTATCTAAAGTGACTTACATTGCTTTCTGCAATGCAGTATTTTATTCAAGCACAAGTTGGTCGTCAAAGGTAAATAAGAGAGAAGCACCTGACCCAGCAAGCTGGACCAACTGTCTTCAGTCACTATACTTCCTCTCCTACTGATGACCTGATGGACAACCTCACCCTCCCAAGTGCACCTAGGCGAACCGTCTCACCTAAAACTGCTCTATATTTTTTGAATATCTAGTTATGGGTGTCTTGTCATGTGTATAATGCCTATGATTTCAGTTATGGGGTTTTCTTTACAATATGTTGACAGATCATTTTATATCTCTTGGCTGCTCCAGGTTTCACTCATTGCACTCCAAAGTGGATGAACTACTGCATCTGAAACATTCCAGGGAACTGAAAACACTGCGGTCCTAGGAGGTGGAGTAGGCTCTGCAGGAGCGGCTTCAATCATCAGTGCGCGCTCCCCCCACCTCGCGATCTGCCGAGGTGAGTTTGTTCCTCTTCGTTTTTTGCAAGTGCCGAAAGCTCCTTCTTCTTCAGGAGCTCCCAGCTGACTCTGATGGGACCAGAGGCTATCTCAGATGCCGTGTTTTAAGTCTTTTATCGGCGTGTCGTGCGAGCAAACAGGCCCGTCCTCGCGGCTAAGCGGCTATCTGTCTCCTGGTTGGGTTTTCAGTTGCTGTGGTTCATCTATCTGCTCTGGGACTCCTGTATTCATCTCCCACAGGACAGCCCCATTGATATTCTGCAGTGTTCCTAATCTTTTATCTCACTGCCCCTCCCATTCCGTCCCCCCCCCCCCCCAGGTGTACTGCACCTCATCAGCCAACACACACCAACAACGGTGAACCCTAGACGTCTCCGAGACAGCCTGCCGCCCACTTCCACCGTCGCCTAACTGACAGCATCTCTGATCCCCTCGGAAACGGTCAAGGGCCACTCTGTAGCTGGACAGGGGTGGGGCTGAAAGCTGATTGGCCCCCAAAGTGCCATCTCCCATGTCACTCACAGATTCAAAACATATCGTTGGCTTATGGTAAGATTGACCCCTTTGTGTGAATATGACCCCTCTTAAGCCCTGTGTCTCTACATGAAACAGATGTGGAGTACAGGTATGAACATACGTGTCACAAGCCAGATTCACACTCAGCCTTGCTACCATTTACTATATGTATGAGTGAATACTTACGTATTCTTTAGATCTCGTAATTATACTGTTCATTTATATGGGCTGTAGTACTTATCTACTACAGCAAAGACAGCGGTTTGGATTGAAGGTAAATGACTGAGTGTATTTCATTTTATTAATACCCCCCATCACCCACCCGCCCATTAACACCTGTACAGCAAACAGTCACGCTCTGTTTAGTTCAGTTTGACAGAACGTTTACAAAAAAATATAAAATCCCACACACTGCATCTGTTCAGGCACAAGCACGCATTTCTGTGTTAACTTAACCATGTCTAAGAATACTGACCTATCATCTTTCCTTAGATTTGTAGCTATAATGACAGCTTTATGCAGCAGAAGTCATTTTACGACTATAGTCTCTGTAGGAAATATTTGCATACGGCTAGTGAGCTAGCACAACGAGACGCTAACGAGCTAACACGAGGAGAAAACAGGTCTTTAACAGCACGCAACATTAGCCTGCTAATCGAAAACATGCTGGCTATGCTAGAGGCGCGGCTCTCGCAGCCCGTGGGAAACTGTCACTTGGGTTTGTAGTGTGCTGACATGGATAGCTGCTCTGTGTGCTAGCGGCTAACGGTCATTATACGTAACTTGACAGATCCGTCACTATTTACCGCAGTAGTTTATCGGTGCGTTTCCTTTCAGGCAATCAGCTTGTCCGCGTGACACTTACAGTACGCAAAACAGATAAGCGACATCAACATACTACCCAAATATAATATGACCCACTCACTAAAGTTACACATACATGAAGCTATAGTGGAGGTACCTTGGATAAAAGCTGGAGGAAATTCTAGAGTATCCAGGCCCCTGTCATGTGAGAGACTCATCCTCGGGGGCGGGGCACCCTTATCCCAGCCCCCAGCGATGACAGAGCAGCACAGCAGTACCAGGGGTAGGTGACACGGGTCGAGCCATTTGTCACACGAGGACAGGATATGTGACATTGATGAGAATCTGTGGTCACCCGGATGATCAGGCTGACGTTCTGGTTTCAGATTTTTTCCCGCTTGCGTTCCATCTCTCCTTTACCTCGGCGAGTGTTACTGTGCAGCCGTGGTTGTCTGCCGGATGGTCCCTGAATTTATTTCCCAGAAATCTTCACTCATACATCTCACAATCCTCCCATTACGGTTTCGTGCCTGATAAACCAATTCCAAAGCGAATATTTTCTTATTTAGTTGGAACAACGGAAATTTATTTAAAACCGTTCCAGAATGACTGCGTCGCATTCTCACACTGAGGGTAATTAAGCAAATGAATCACTATGGAATTTGCTCTCGGTTTGAGTGGCTCGCTTCATTGTCCTAATAGTGTTTCACTCGCCGCTGTGCTTAGAGAGCCTGAACATTTGTGATTAATCTGTAAGTAACAGACGGTGGCTGTTCTTATGCGCCCCCCGGTGGCCGGCCTCAGCCTGGCGTCCCGGCGACGCTCCCTCATTTGTTAGTCTGCCCCTTGGCGACTGTCCTATTGCGGACGCCCCGTTTTTCCACTTACGTCAGCCTTCGCCACAGACCCGAGCCTGTCCTGGGCCGACGGATGCCGTTTGTCGGAATCATCATCTGGATGTCGGGCCAAAGTGAAAGGTCACATTTAATCTGATTTCATGGCTGAATTAAGAGCAGGCCGGGGCTCTGACCCCCGTTTACAGTGTAACCTTTCGAGAACTTAACTCGGCAATAACCAGACCATTCCATAATTTCACGGTCGTAAGGGAAAGCCACAAACGTGATATTTACTGTGCTGCGTGGCTTCCTGTTTTTAAACATCCTGCCCATTGACCTCGCGGTGGTCCATCCAGCCAGCGGGGGGGGGGGTGCCTATGGAAGACCAGTATTTCACAGGACTTCGTTCTGGCAACTCAAGACCATCCAGACAGGCATTCCATTTGGACAGCTCTTTACTGGAGGCAAACCTTTCACAGCTGGCCTGAATTATGTACACCTAACCCACAAAGCTGCCCAGAATTCCCTCTCTCCTGTTCATCCTGATCAGAACCTAGTTTTATGGACAGCTCCCCAGAGCGCTCCACTTCTGCTCGCTCTCTCTCTCTCACACACCCTCACTCGCTCACTCTCGATGTCTCTCTCTCTCTCTCTCTCTCTCTCTCCACCTTTTGAACATGCTCAGTAAGCCACTCAACACGGGTCCTCTGCACACGCCCAGAATGTACCCTACATACTCAAAACTGCCTCACGTTTGATCTCGCTCTCTGCGGCTGCATCTAACTTTGTTTTCGCGCTGAAAGACTTGGACGAGAGCGAGGAGTATGGGATAAAGGGGAAGTGTGGTACACCTGGGGGAAGTGTCTTACCCAGAAGCCCTTGCAGCACCAGAGCTGGAGAACAGGTGCTGCGTACCTGTGCGCACAGCCCAAAGTCACAGCGCCGGGAAGAGACAATGTGACAGCTCCTACACCTTCGTTTGTCTGGCTCCTTAATTGGCCTTGAGCTGTCATTAACTCTCTTTGTTTCCTCAGGAAAAATTTAAAAAAAGCAATTAATAGCCTATCAGAAACCATATGCAAATCTGAGAGGTAGCGGAGACGGGCGCTGGTAACAGAATCCAAAATAATTAGAAGCAGATGTTACAGAACCAAGCCTGGACAGCTCGCTGGGCCAGAACGGAAATGCCTCAGCTAATTGGATTTGGCAGAAAATTATTTCTCTTTTCAATTTTATTTTAATCATGAGTCGAAATGCATCCTGAGATATGGGACCATTATTCTGCGTATCTCTCTCTTCGTCAGCCGGCCTCCACGTTCCCCCGCTTATTTATCAAAGTTTAATTCAAAAGTTAAATGTCTGAATGGCGACATAAGCGAGGAGAGCGACTGTTTTCAGGTGACAGCAGAACACACTACGTCACAGATGGAGGAGAACATCAAGGAGAAAAGAAAACGACTTAGAACCTATTTACTTCCCGTATTTAAATACTAAACGGCGTAATATTCTCAGCGATACCTGTAGGTGTGTGTTAGTTTTTTCAGACAATCCCGTCCCCCGCAGCCACTGAGCACGTGTCCTTCACACGGGGATAGTGGAAGCGTGCAATGCAATCGTGTGTCTCGGGTCACTGCGCACGCACGTCTACGGGAATCAGACACCAGAGCTATTAATCAAACCAACACCCTAAAAGGCTGAACATCAAACGAGGCCAGGGGAGGCCACGCACTCCAATTCGCCTCCGTCAGGACAGCGGGGCCGGCAGCGATCCCTTTTAAATTAATCTGTATGCATCTAAATAGGAGAGCAGAGACACTGATTCACAAATCCGACCTCTGATTTAACGTTTAGGGCTTATTGTGGCTTTGATCTCTCCTGCTAACGTGGTGCTTTAACAGAGGGAATAACAGAAGAATGGAAGATCTGTATAAATCAGAGAGACTAACCCCAGGTCTCATGGTCTAACCAGAACAGGACTCGGACCACACATGACCACAGAGGATTGTGGGAAATACTCAAGAGGTGAGTGGGGGCTAGGCACTGTAACGAATGGCAGCTGTTGTCGCAAGGCCCCAAGTTCTGTTTCCATGGAAACCCCACCCCCCTCACCCCCCCAGCCCTGTCCCCTGGTACCGCTTTGCTTTGCACGAAGCTTCTGCCCTTGAAATGCCCCCTGGAAATGAAGAGACCTCATACACTTTAGCAGGTGTACCTTGGAAAACAGCAGAACGTGTATCTACAGAGAAAAGGCTCTTCACTGATGGGGTCAAGTGGCCTGAAGCCGGTCGCGTCGCCTCCTCGACCTGGACGCTGATCCTGCCTCAAGAGGAGAATCTCCTCCTAAGTCTGTAGGTGTTCCCAAAAGCAAATGAAGACACCGATGTCCCCACAGCGCCCGCTGTGAGCATTTGGGGCTGGGATGGCGGAGACAGCGGTGGGGTACGATACCCAGCCAGTATTCTAACAAGCAGGTCAACATCTCAACACGAAGGCGTGGGCAAGGATTTTGTTTCCCATGGCAACAAGGAGTTACATCTCATTAGAGTGACGATCGGTCCTCTGGGGCACGGATGGGAAAATGTGCCTTCTTCTCCCTCAGTGAGGAGGACACATGACTGCTGAGCCTCCAAGGCCAGCAGCCATACAAAGCTGCACCAAAACAGGCATGAAACGGGAGCAAAGACAGGCTGGCGGGGAAAGGCACCGAACTGAGCCGCATTATGAAGCTCCTCTGGCTCTTCCGTGGCTGTCAGGAGCAACTAGGGAGGGAAGCCTCACTTCTGAAGACCAAAGGGAGACAATGCTGGACCACGAGGAGTCACAGAAGAACTTGGACCAGATGAAACATCAAAGATTTTATCAGTCCAGCTGGTCATACTGTTCAGAGTGACTGGGTGTTTTATTGGCTGGCCCTACATGCTTTGCAGCAAAGTTAGACGGCACACCATTGCCTGGACACTGAGGCAACGACCTCAGCTTCAGCAGCATGGTCCGGAGAGCAAGTAGCCATGTGATGTGACGTCAATAGAGGAAATGCAGTTCTATTTTCTTCCAGTAGGGGGTGACATGGCTTTTTTTGGTGGGTGGCAACGAGGATTTGTTCCAGCATTAGCATGCGTTCATCGTGTGGCCCACCCTCACCCCTAGTCTACCACATTCCCAGAATCCATTAGGGTTTGGCGATGGGCCACCTATATCCCCCCCCCAGCCAGCATGTGGACCTCGTGAGGGGGACTGGGGGGTTTGGAGGACAGGGCACCCGCTCAGAAGCATCCACACTTCCTTCACAGACACCCAGGATCCTTCCTTGTGCCTTTTGCGTTTATGCGCTCGTCATCGTATGAAACGTGATGATTCAGTGTGCAGCTGCCTGTTGCCAGGGCAGCCTGACCGTGACGTCATCATAGCCCGACACTGTTAGTCCCCGTGCGATTCCTCGTGTCAGCCGTGCTCTCCCGACCGCCGGCTGGCCGCTTTCTCTCCCTCCTCCGGTCTGCGATCCTTCTCCTTTTTCCCCGACTGCTTCTTCCATGTGGGTTTCCTTCTTGAAATTTTCATTTTAGTCATCTGAATGTATTGTAAGAAAATGGTAGAATAACAGCACAACTGATCAAAGCCCGTGGCAGAAGCAATCCATAACTTAGACAGAACACACTCGCAGGAAGATGGCGGTGACGCCTGCGGTATTCAAAGTGCCACAGAAGGAGCATCTCCAGGGAAACGGCGCCCCCTGTGAGCGGAGAGGATGCGCGCAGATACTCTGTAACTCACTTATGCTTATGCTTGCAATGCAGCATTTGATAAACGAAAGATAATTTACCTGCCTAACAAAAACTCCTTATATAAGGCAAATAATAAAAAAAAAAAAACTGCGGTTTTGCATATTTTGAAATTTTTAGATCATACAGCACAAGCATAAGCACAAAAATGATGTGACCCTTATGAGGGGCCAGCCACCCCCTCTCCTCTCAGCAGCCCCCCCAGTTATATTCAGATCGCCATGGTGACAAGTCATACCCCAGCAGTATGGGCCAGGATGTTCAGTGTGTAATAACTCAGCAAGGCTGGGCGGGGCCTCACCCCTGCCGCCCAATCACAGGCTGAAGTCGTCCGTCTGCCATCACAAATGGCCTAATAGACGGTGACGTCACGAGTAGATCATGCCCATTTGCCTTATTATTCCCATACCCAGAGCAGGGCTCACAGCCCCGCCTGAGGCTAAGTCCAGTATCTGCACATTAAGCTCTCGGGTCAGAGCTGCCGTCCCGCCTGACGGCATTACAGACCCAGTTCCACGCCGTCTTGGAAAGAGCCCATTCGTATAAAGAGTCTACATATTCACGCTCAGCGCAAATGTTCTTTTTTATTACTTGCCTTCCAGTTATCCATTTCAACTAACAGACCGTTATGGAAGTCTGAGTGACAGGACTGAGTTATGAGTGGGAATCATAAAAAGCCTGGTATTAAAACGATGGAGATTGGCGGCAGCCTTTAGGAAGACAGCATGGACACACTGCTCCCTATCTATGGCTGTAGTGCAAGTGGCAAGAGCAGCAAGAACACGTCTGAGGCTACATGTGCACACATACGTGTTCAGCCCATGTAGCATGTGCACCTCGAACATCACTTAGCAACATCTTTTTCAGCCACAATCATGGACTGTTTTTTCTTTAAACCCGAGATACACCTCACGCAGGTGGTGGAGCGGTTGCCATAACAACAATAAAAAAAAAAATAGCAGAGGGGGGGTCGGAAAATATCAGGCATGAATATTTTGTAAAAGAATATAATTGAATGAAAAATAAAAGGACAGCAAGATCAAAGGTCAGTGTGAAGGAACGACGCTAAAAAAAGACACGAGTGGAAATGCGGATCGTTTCTCTGTTTCCGCGTACAGCACTGGATGCAGCTGGTGGCGCACCCAGCAAGCACTGGTGCATGCACTGCGAGATCGCATGCATGAATGGAGCAGAGCCCCAAAACTGCTCATTATTGCCCGTTCCTCAGAAGTGAGAGCAGCGTCCGGTCCTTGCACTTCAACCTTTTCTTATACCTTGACCATTCGTTGAGGTTTAGTATCTCACCAAAGGGTTAAAAGAGCAGCGTTCTGGTTACCCAGATAGCCTGGTAAGGTATCAAACGCGGCTTCACTGCCACGATACACTCTGCAGTCGCCCTGGTGTTCCAGAGAGCCGTTCTGTGAGCGCCGCACCACCACAGTGCTGACAGTGGGGCGTGGTCGGACACGGCCTCCCTGCAGCTCACGGCGGATGCTTGCCGTCGACGTCCATCTCTCTATCTAGTTTTAAAGAGCGAGGTAGGTAGCAGAAAGCTCCAAGGTTTGAAGGAAAAAAAAAAAGAAAAATCAATGCGCTGACATATCGCAGCACGCCCTGGCTGGGTGACAGAGGGCCGCATGAGGTAGAAGAGAATCAGAAGTGGTTTGTCTCTGAGGGAAGTCTGACCCCTAGAAGGTGTGGGATTATGGGAAAAAAACGTTTTGAGGCAACTTGTGCAGGTTCTGGTCTGAGGATATGTACCCCCCACAGGAAAGAGGACACTAATTTCCCATGATGTCGGAAATGGGGCTGAATGTTATTAAAAAAAAAGATGAATACTTGGATAACATATTCAATGCAATCAAGGGCGTCTCCAATTATTTATAATGAAAACACTCTGTAGGGTTCTTGTGTTAAAAAATATCATCGACATGACAGAGACATATTTTCAATTAACTTTTTTCTCTGGCAAAAGTGGAAAGATGTTGTCTGTGAAATTCTTTAAATTAACTGAACATTAAACACCGGATTAACAAACAGCGCAGACACAGTTGGAGCGTGCACCCCCTTGGGGGCAAACGGCACTGAAAATCACAGAGGGGGGTCCAGCAGGGACCCAGAATTACTAGCGGCCAACCAGGCAAGCTCTGACATCAAAGATCCCTGTGACTATGACGATTAGAATAGTAGCTTCAATGTGATTGGAGGATGTTTATCGCTGCAGGTCCAAGATACTGCTGTACCCAAACACAGATTATTATTGTTATGGGAAGTTTTCAGTGTAAATTTCAAAAGTATATTTTTCGATAACCCCTTGGAAACTAAATCAATTCATTGAGAACCCAACGCAAAAGCTTCATTCCAATGCTGTGTAATAATTGTGCACAGGTTATAGGTTGATCACAGGAAGCCACTGCCTGTTAAGGCATTCATTTTTATGACACAACAGATCTTTCATTCAGAGTATTCAAATTTTATTTATATGGTTAAATTACCGGCCTAGCGATCATTGCTGAAACCCACTGTCAGCGACCGACCGTGAACGGTGAAACATGCAGCGTTAACCTGCGATTAAGTGAGGAAAATCACAAGGAGACAATAATATATGACATTTTTATTTATTTAGCTGCCAACAGGACAGAAAGAGCAGCAGCAAAACAAAAAGTCATCTAAATTATGGTGTGAAATTAAGGTATCAAACGATAGTTAACATACACTTACGTGCATAACATAGCTTAAAACTTAAACGAGATCATGCAATCAAATGTTACCTTCAGTTCAGGCTGTGTCTAACCAGGTTTGGGTGGTACCCGCTTTATCATACCCTCCAGACATTATACTGCGGTATACGATATTACGATATTTTAACGGTATTTTCAAAGGCAGTGTTGTTGACATGTAATCCATGTTAAGTGTCAAGGGCCATTTGGCAAAACAAAAATGAGGAGATGGAGTAGATGACCAACAATAGGCTACATAATTCTTCAAAAATTCTAACTTAGATTTTTGCCATCAACTATGTAAATATTTTTAAAACTCAAATTATATTTGAATAACGAAGTTCGATCTCCCAGACTGACCTTCAGTCAGTCTCTGTTTATTGATAAACTGTGAAGCTTTAGACAGGATTAACAATAGCTATTTGCTACCTATTGTAAAGAAAAAAAAAACACTATTCGACGTGAAACCAATCCCTATTACGTCATTTTAGACAAGCCGAGGAACTGTGAAAATGCTGCACCCTCACCACAGGGGGCGCTGTGACTCAGAGCCATCTGCAGCTCACTGCCCCTCTATGAGCCCCAGGCGAGGTCACGGCATGAGCAAAGTGGTGGAGGACAATTTGGGGCGGGGGGGGGCGGGCGGGGGCTGCAGAGAGCAGTGACGGCAGCCGCCGGTGAGAGTCTGCCGCCCACGCTGAGATGGGAGAGATTACACCGCTTCCAGGGACAGGAGTAATTGCCGTTTGGATGTTCTCAATTTTCATCCATTTTGCTGTTAAATGATTTTATTTTTATAATTTCAAAGTTCTGTACAGAGGCTGTGAGGACTTGGAGGGGGGATAAGGAAGGGATGGGGGATCTGCAGTTTGACTCACTCTATCGCTCAGCACAGCGACCCGCTTCTGTTACCCTGCCTTCTGCCTCCCGTCCCCATTCTGCCCCATCTCACTGTTACCCCACCCTCTGCCTACCGTCCCCATTCTGCCCCATCACACTGTTACCCCGCCCTCTGCCTCCCGTCCCCATTCTGCCCCATCTCACTGTTACTCCACCCTCTGCCTACCGTC
>JAODLC010000044.1:6286473-6299550 GCA_026781145.1 Hippopotamyrus pictus
AGGTACCTGGTGAATGCCTTCAAGCCCCAGTTTAATTGACCAATCAGTGTGAGTGGGCGGTACCTGGTGAATGCCTTAAAGCCCAAATTTAATTGACCAATCAGTGAGAGTGGGCGGTACCTGGTAAATGCCTTCAAGCTCCAGTTTAATTGACCAATCAGAACAAGTGGGTTTTACCTAGGGAATTCATTCTAAACCATACTCAGTCATACTCATCTAAATCATACTGAAGGGGCATCTAGTAAAGGCTGTCCAAGCCACGTCTAACTGGCCAATGAGAGCGAGTGGGAGGTACCTTGCGAATGCCATCCCTGGACTCCTCCACGTTGTTGTCGGCACCACCAGTGTGGTTGATCATGCGCCACATCTGTGAGTACATGGGATCCCTCTCGAAGGGGTTCATGCCCTTGCTGCGCACCTGGTCATACACGGCCGAGTCCAGCACCGTGCCGTACGGTAGGTCAGTCTGTTTGGACAGGTCCTGAAGAGACCTGCAGGGGGCGACAGAGAGCACATCAGCGCCTTCATCTCCATCTGAGCCGGCTGGCTTCTCAAGTATATTGTCTGGATCTTCAGCAGTTTCAGTAATGTACACATAATTGGTACATTATAAGGAAATATATGGATGTTTATATAAAGTCAATTAAACATTGCATTTGTATATTATTGCATTTTCCCCTCCAAATTAGTGCGAACGTCCTATTTTATTGTGGTATTTCATTCCAAAATTGTTTTACACTTCAGGACAAAGAAAATAGGCAAGGACAATGAATTTAAACAGCAATAAAGAATGTAATGAGAGAGAGACAAAAAGTGAGTGACCAAAAGAGAGAGAGAATAAGAGAGAGTGCAGAGAAGAGTATGAGAGAGATCGATGGCTTCTGCGACCATTACTGTCGCAGACAATGGGCAGCCGGCATAAAACCACACTCCAGGGAGCTTCAGACATTCTCACCAGCCGTGAGGCGATGGCACTGAGTGAGGGAGTGAGTGAACTGGCAGGCCCCTCTGTCCCTTAGTGTAACACACACACACACACACACACACACACACACACACCCACACACACACACACACACACACACACACCGACACACCAACACACACACACACACACACACACACACCGACACGCCAACACACACACACACACACACACACCGACACACCAACACACATACATACACACACACACACATACACATACACACACCAACACACACACACATACATACACACACAGCGACACACCAACACACACACACACACACACACATTCACAGACACTTGCATGACCATCAGTCAAGTGCTACCCAGTCAAAGACAAACGATCCTTGCAGTAAGTGATTTTTTTAAGCAAATAAAGGCAAAATTAAACAATGTATTACAGGTGAAGCTGGCAGCAGTCTGTGCTTTTACATGATCATCACCTCCTGGGAAATTAAGGTATTTTAATTACAATGGAACGGTTTGATAAACCCTCAAACATCCCCGTTTAGATCAGTAATATCAAACCATTACAGAAACTAATTACTGTTTGTTTGTCAAACTGCCAGAGCATAAACAAAGAGACAAAGAGCCTGAGTCTGAAGAAGGACAGGGACATTGTCAGACACGTCCCAGGAAGCAGGTTGGGGTTTCTGCTGTCAAACATATGAAAGACAACTTCATATTCCTCAAAGATGGACAGGAGAGTGAAAATGAAGAGGGAAGAGCAAACCAGCAAGACAAGCTCATTTATCCCTTAATGTGGCTGCAGAAACCTCAGTGTCACGGGGCTAAGGTTGAACCCCGCAATCGAAGTGTGGATCCCAGACAGAGCGTCCTGTCGCACTGTGGAGATCCAGGCCAGCTTGCCAGGAAGATCCTTCCTGCATCTCTGACATTCCCGCATTCCACTGCTTCCAGAGCCACAGCTGTCTAACCAAGTACGGTCTCTCTCCCCCTTTCGCAAGGACCATCTCTGCCAGGATCCACCTCGAGCTCCCCAAACCGCAGAGAGATTACTCCAGCCGACATCTGGTCACCGGGGACCCAGCCCCCCTGGAAGAGTTACAGTAGGCCCCGCCTCCCTGACAAAGTTTCCTCAGGAGGTTGAACGAGCTGCTGGTAACGAGGGCGGGGGTGCAGCTTGTTCATATGCGTGGCTGCGGGGAACAGATCTGCATATGACATATCTCATATTCGCATGCCGAGGCCACCCACATATTTGCGAAGGCCCCATATTTTGCATATATATAACTTTGAGGGCTTTTGCTGTGACTCTATGGGATCCCTTTAACCTTCACATTCAAACTCCCAGGTAACATGTCGCTCATATTTTCCTGACGGGTGGGATACTCAATGCATTTCACCATATTAACAGAATATGGAAATTTTGGAAATCCTTTGGCGTACACATAGCTTTGAGTGAGTCATTGATTCTAAACAGACGGTCCTGGAGTCGTGGCCTACCTGACCTGGCCGTGAGGCATCTGCTTGGTGCGAACTTGGTTTAGTTTAGGATTATATGGGACAGATCAGGTCTGGCCATCGAGCAGCTGGGCGCTCCTGCATCCGAGGCGTGACAGTAAGGGGGCTTGGAGAGTGTGGCTGAATCAGGAGTGTCCCGTCTGGGCTGACTCAGAGCTGTGAAAGGCAGGACGGCTTAAAAGCAGCTTCTCTCAAGCTAGCCAAGGTCCTGGGCTAAGCCTGAGGGCAGGCAGAACCGCTGCTATCGGGGTGTCTCCAGGCACACAGGCAGGCTTCGTGGGGCGCTGCTTGGCCTCAGTCGCACACGCTGATGATCACAGCTTACATCACGTCACAGAGCATCCAACTGCAGGATCCTGGCTCACCCCCCCTCCTCCTCCCCGGCGCATTCCTACATAAATCTTGCAGGATTTTCCAGGACGAAGCAGCATGCTGCCTCCTATTTAATTCAACAGGCCCCTGGGTGTGGAGTTTAGGCTCTAATTATTGCAGTAATGACCCCAGACGCGCCCACACATTAAAGATAATGCATTGAAATATATGAAAATCCTAATTAGCTCCACAGAAGTAGAACCAAGCAATCTAGGCAGGAGTCACTAATGAAATCTAACGCCACAAAAAGACAAACAAATAGAAAATATGAGCTTGTATTTTCCCTGGAAAGGCTGATTCCTCCTCAATCCATGACAAGAGATATTCGACAACCACAATTAACTATGTCACTGCTGGGCATGTGGAATCGGATTACCCTGGTTATACTGGAGATATATGAGTTTTTCCGGAGACAAGAGGCAAGTTAATGACTCAGATCTGCGAACTGGGAAAAAAAAACACACACACAGACGCGTCTCTGCACCTTCGACATCTACTGCAGAGCAGCGCTGCGTTCGGAGAGCAGGCTGCCCCCGGCTGCATACGGACACTGCGGGACTCTTTACAGTCCTGAGATGCCCAGTGTCTGTGCGCAGGGGCGTGAGGCAGGGAAGGGGACCGAGGCATGATGCAGTCAAACAGCAGTGATCATGACGATCCCCAAAAACGAATCCGCCCCGGTACACAGGGGGGTCCTGGTCACTATCCCTTCGCTTGAACAGAACAAGAAGATCTTTATACTTTCCAGGGTTTTCTTTATATTTTCCGAGTCGACGCGCCTTCCGTGACTTTTTGGCAGACTGGGGGCCTTTTTCTCCTTCCACACTGAGCCTGACCTCCTCGCTCCTCCTTTATGAGTTCTGACTCCTCATTTTCTTATCATCTGCTGTGAGTTATATCCCCCTTTTACGCTTTTATGCCGCGGCGGAAGAGAGAATGAACCTCGGAAGTAAGATGGGAATAAAAACAGACTAATAATAACAGGCAATCGCATTTAAAAACGTCCTTGGGTGGACGGGCGAACGGGGCGGGGAGAGCGACCACTTACTGGATGGAGTTCTCGATGCGCGTGATGGTGAGGAAGGCAGCCAGGTTGGCGGTGTAGGAGGAGATGACGATGAGGGCGAAGAGCCACCAGATGCCCATCATCATGCGCGTGGCCAGCGTGGTGTAGGGAACCTCGCCGCCTAGGGGATCAGAGGAGAACATGGTTTTACTCTTCACACTTTGCTGTGGGAAACACCTCGTCATGATCCACTCTGTGCAGACCGAGCTTTAACTGTTACTACTATAGAAAAGCTTGTTTACTAAGGCTTGAACAGTAGGTTTACTCACTACATGTTCATGGTGCATATGCATCACCACACACACACACACACACATACAAATCATATATTCCTGTCATTGTGGGAACTCTCTGACTAAACCAGAAGTCACCAAAGAAAATACAAGACTTTTGGCATTTTAGTTATTTAATTGCAATCACAGATTTTTTATAAAATTAAGGTTATACAAACGAGGACCTGAAAAATGTCCCGAAAAGTGAGGAAGTTTTAGGTTTTACCCCAAATGTGACCTATGCAAACCCACCCACCCATGCACACACACACACACACTGACACACACACACACGCACACGCACACACACACACACACACACACACACACACACACACACACACACACACATCATGTAAATCTCAGCTTGTTTAAGGCACTAAGGTACTGAACGATGACAACCATTTTTCCAACCAAACTTATAAATATATCAACCAAACTGATTATCGCTTATAAACCAAAATGCACCAAAATGGCCCAAATGTCCTGAGCAGGTCATCTTTGGTTGTTAAGTCTAACTAGGGATGTATGAGGCTCAGTGGCCAGGGTGCTGGGCCTGTGCTCGGAAAGTTCCTGGTTCAGTTCCCAGGGCTGGCAAAATGACATCACAATTAGGCCCCTCAAGCAAAACCCTTAGCCTTCAGTTGCTGCAGGGACTGTTTGACCTCAAAAAAGTACACTGCTCTGAATAAACGCACCTACAAATCAATGTCATGTATAAATAATTCTGCAAATAACTCTCGACATAAAATCTTTCCATACATTTGCTCACATTTCTTTTTATCCGCTTCCATATTTTTTTCTACCTACATAAAAACTTGATGTCTGTCCACAAGGCTGCTCTTAATTTGATTCAAATCACCTTACGCCATTTATAAACCTCTGCAAAGCACTCCAGGGTCCCTGTGACGGGAAGGGAACTATATAAATATGCATCCCACTGAACATAAACCTTGCATGGACTTGAGAAGTTTACGCATCTTCTGTGTTTTTAAAGCAGTGAAATTTCGATCCTGTTTTAATACAAGATGCTGTCACCCATCCATGGGAGAGCAAAAGAGTCTTGTTTGCTCTGCTCCCCCAAGCGAAATTACCCCGCATCTCCATTCCAATGGCAAGCGAGAAGAAGACGCTGACTATGATGATACAGAGCAGCAGCCCGGTGATGGATGGGCCGCGTTAGAGGCCTCCCCATCCGCTCTGAGCGTTGGCGAAAATGGCTCCATTCATCCTCGTTTCTTGAGCATCATTGTGTTCTTACGTGTAATAAATGCCAGAGATTTCAATCCCTTCGGCAGTGAGACTCAATAAAGCGTCCGAGAGCTCCATCTCTGACGCCTGCCCCCTGGGTTTATTCGTCTCGCGGGGCGTCGTCACCTTACGGCGGTTCATATGTCCTATGGGCTGAGCAGGCTGCATCCGGGATGCGACCGGCCATTCCGAGCACGGTCACCCGACGCCTGCTCAGCAACGGTGGTGCAGTGACAGCGACGGGCATCCGTGACAGATTCACACGTGTCTGGAGGACGGTTGATGCTTCGCTAATAGCTGTTTGTGGAACCCTCTGATCTCGGTGACCCCCCCTCCCCCAAAATGCGAGCTATGCTCTCTCCCCCATTTCCGTTGCTATTACTTGCAGAAGAAAAGACTGCAAGAGGGATTGTTTTCCATTAGGAAATTGCAGACGTGAAAATAAAAGGCGCCCTCTCACAAGCTCAGCGTTCACCCCACCGGAGAGAATCGTCCTCAGGAGAAAGACATCTCCATCTCGCACACCTCCGACAAACATTCAAAAGCTACTTGAAGCACACAAAAAAGCACTGATTTCATAGTTATTCCCCACACACTTACAAACACTATTTCGAGATTCTGTCATTAGCCTGGATAAAGCCCAGCCGAGCAGCAAACTATCAGCCTGCAAAGACATTAAGTGAGACCGGCGAAAACAAGGCAATTCTGGAATAAGAGAGGTCGTCGCCTCTAAGGGCGTACCCGATGGGGTCGCGAGAGTAACAAGATGGAGCAGAAACAACAGACTTTATATCACATTTTCTCTCAATCTCCACCTGATGAGAAGCAAGGTCTGTTTATAGATACCCACCACACGCCAGAAAGCCACATCGATTGGGATTACCTCACACGTCTTAATAAACACATACACATCACACTCACACACAAATACTCGCCACAGACATACAAATCCTGCACGTGCTGCAAGCGGCTCAAAGCCGGCACTAAGATCTAGGAGTATCATCTCTCTTGATGAGGGACTACGTGGATTTGGCTATGCAACGTTGGGCCTACTAATGTTGGCTTATTTTTACTGTTAAATTACTTCTTAGTCAAATCATACTACACATAATATGGTTTAAAACCAAAAAATAATCTATCAGGAAGGCAGCGGTAAACTGATTGTTACATCAACTTTAATCAGAAACAACATCCAGTGATTATAAATTAGATTATAATAATTTTTGCCTGGCTGTTCCTCAGGAATGCTGTGGTGCTATTGCTCAGGTCCTCCGATCTCCAGAAGGGCAGCAATCCCAGAGAAGCTTTGTAAAGTTTGCAGCTGTTTAAACGGGCTTCGTTGTAGAGACGCTCTCTGTGCGACTGCGTGACTGCAAAGCGTCTGACAAACAAACAAGTTAAACTGCTAAGTAACAGATGGCTCTAACGTTAAGGCATGTTTACTCTGCTCTGCTGTTTACCCAAATGATCGTGCCTGACGATTCCCTATATAATCCAAAAATGAAATTTTGAAACTTTGAGGAGAAACATTAATAAATAAGGAGACCCCTCTGCCTGGATGGGTCGATCCTTCAAATCCCTGTGAAATTCTGAATACTTACAGGAAAGAAGCAGCAAATTCTGCTTCAAAGCTGCTGGTGCAGACCCCCTGAGTCTCAGGGTGGGGTCTGCACCTCTCCCTGGGCTGGTCTAGTCTATCTGGAATCACACTGGAATACCATTCATATGACCCTACTGCTAAAAAAAGTGGCTGATTTGCACATTATCGGCATATACCTTGATCCAAGCAAACTGGGGAGGATGTCCCATGAGAATGAAGGATGGGGGAAGGGGGCATCCATATTTTCAGCCTGCGAGAGAGCTGCATATCTGGTATAACCGCCAGTGATGTGAATGGGACTGGCTCCTTGTGATTGGGTCTCTCTTCCGCATGGGTGGGGCTTCGCGAGGCGAGGTGAAAAAGTGAGTATCTTCAGTCTCCTAGGTTACCGATGCAACGGATCAAACAGAAGCCGGCCACTGGGTGACCTAAGCAGCTTTTTAGTGATTCAGCCACATCACGCGGGCCGGCAGGGGGGCAGCGAGCTGTGCGGCGGGGCCGTGTACCGCGCGGAAAAACGCGTCAGGCCGTCCCACTTATGCTGTTCAGGAAGCTCCGCGCGGAAGACAGGAAATGAGCGGATCTCCGCGATGTCGCCGGAGCGGCCCTCCCGTCTCAGCTGCGATGAAGCCATTTGGCGGCCCGTAAAAAGCAAATTAATTTTTTAGAGATAACCTGCATTTCAAAGATGGTATCAGGGCAAATCGATTTGAAAGGCATCCAGGGGCCTGCATCAGGTGCTCTGAGATTCACTTCACGCCCGGTGGGGTGGGGAAGGCGGGGGGGAGCAGGCAGCAGGCTTCTCTGTCTTGGGGCACAATGTGTGCTTCCCGTCATAGCTAAGTGGTGCTCCCAGGGGTCATAGGGCGCTCACACACACACACACACACACACACACACACACGCACACACACACGCACACACAAACAGACAGTGTCGATCCCCATGAGCAGAGTTGTGTGCAGACAGGACGTTGCTGGGGCGTTTAATGTAATCGGGGGGTTTCGTCGACGTGTCTTAAATAAGTACCGCTGCAGGCGGGCCTGAGGACGCAGCCAGTTGAGAGCCGGATGAAGATGAGATGCCTTTGAACTTCAAAGGGCTTCCGACGGGCCTGGCGATACGACGTCTCACACGTGCAGCGGAGTGCTTGTTTCATGCAGACCCAATTAATAGGCCAAAGCCTGGGTGATAGAGTAAATAGCCGGCCTTCTTCAGACGTTTAGAGAGCTTCCTGCACGCCATTCCGTAGGGAGATTACTCTTATTCAACACAGGGAGTTGGCCCAGCGGATCTGCTCCCCTTTCCCACATTCCCGTATAATTGCAGCAAGAACTTTTTAAACGGATTATTCGGCTTGCCGCCTCCACACTGCCGGAACGGTCAGCGGCTTCCGACTGAAGATTATTTGGAACAAATCTTCCTCATGGTCACGAGAGGTGACCCATTTGCATAAAATCTGCATATGGTATAGCGCCCTCTGTCTGTACACAATTGTGTGACACCGCAGAGAGGAAATTTAGAAGCATAATACCCTGGTTGTGCAGAACGATAGCCTGGGAATTATACAATGTGTATGAAAACAAGTGAAATTGTCTGTGACCTTCTCTCACCCTCATCTATGAAATTTTAATAGTTAATGAGGTCTCTACTGTTTGGACTTAATCCTTTCTCAGACAAATGAATGGATGTAAACATAAAGCACACTATTGAGCTATATGAAAGCAGACAGCATGCTTTGTGTGTGTGTGTGTGTGTGTGTGTGTGTGTGTGTGTGTGCGTACAGGAAATCCCAGCCTTTCACTTCAGCTGCTAGAAGGGGATGTTTTTTTTTTTGCGGCGACTGCAGGAGTGAAAATCGTGTCTGAGTGCTGGTGATGTGGACAGACAGCCGCAAAGGCCCCTCATCTCACACCTGCGTCCCAGGCGAGGCTGCTGCTTGCCAGTCTGGGGGGGTAGATTTCTCATTACAGGTCCCTGTGGTCACATATGAGGTGGGGGGGAGATAAACACCACAATGGCAGCCCAACTACCAGGACAAACTTATTTCCCTTCTGGCGACTTCAGCAAAATTTCCCCGCTGCCTCCCAAAGTTGCTGACGTGGCAAATTCTCCACGCTTGTTTGTTTGGCTGTTTGGATTTTCATACCTAGTTCCTATTGATTTTCTTATATAACCCAGGATTAATAACAATGAAAATGTGTAAAAAAGGGAGCCATCCCCAAAGCTGTTAGTTAGAAACCATGTTTGTGTTTGAGGGAACCTGTATACCAGAGAAGCTGTATACCACCATCCCCGTTTCCATGACGGCATGCATAATCATGCCCTCAAAGTGACTATTTCACAGTTTTGGTTTTTGCTCTTTGTTTTTTAGAAACCTACATCGCTGACCTATTAAATACAACAGACAAACATGGAAGATCAAGGTCAAGCTTGTTCTTGTACCACGTGGATCCTCTAATCCTCAAAGAATAAGTCGCGTGACCAAAGTACCGTCCGCCCTTATCTCAATGGACTGACATCTTACGGAAGCTATTTACTGCAGCTAAATTCTTCGTTAATATATGGAGTAATTTTAGGGTATTTGAAAGAGTATAATCACTAACCTATATTTAGTCACTGTCTCCACTCTCCACAAATGATTTGGGATCAGCCTAAAGTCTCCTAACCATATCCTCAACTATCGTGTGCTAAATGATCGGGCCTACTATTTTGTATAGGCAATTAATATTTCATTTAAATCAGTCACTATTAGTTTTTCATATTCATTCTTATCCAGAGCTCTTCTGGGGGGGGGGGATAGAGGGGATCTTGACGGAGCTGAGAATTAATTCCAGAAGGGTTTCGTGTTCCTTATGATTTCATTAGGACGTGCCACTCGTGTCAGTCACGCACATCACTGGCTAAATGAATACTAAACAGCAGCAGGCAGTTTCCACGGCGCCGGTGAGCAGGCAGACAGGAACGCAGACGGGCCGGGAGACAGTAACAGGCGCTGTGATGGGCGCCTCTGCAAATGGACTGAAATGAAACTAAAAAAGCAACACAATGCAGAACGGGATAGAATGGAATTAAACCGTATAGAATGGAACTGTATGAAATGCAATGAAACGTTATGGAATCAAACAGTATGAAATGGAATGGAACCTTATAGAATGAGATAGCATGAAATAACATGGAATGAAACCTTACAGAATGGAACAGTGTGAAGTGGAATGGAACCTTATGGAATGGAACCTTATAGAATGAAGCAGTATAAAAGTAAATGGAACAAAATCTTATAGAATGGAATAGAATGAAATGGAATGAAAATGAGCTGAATGAAAGAATGGAGCTAAATGAAACTAGAATAGAATAGAACTAAGAGAAATAGAACAGAATTAAGTGAAACAGAATAGAACATAATAGAATAAAATGAAAGGGAATGAAACAATGAAATAGAATGTAACAGAAGCAATAGTTCAATAGTAGTAAAGGACACAGCATTCCTATCAGACTGTGGTCAGCCCAAATCATAGGGTGGGACTTGGTACTTAACCATAATACGAACACTAAAATAGCCTGCTGTGTAAATGGGTAAACACTGGAAATTACTTAGCAATGTAAACTAGTAGCAGTAGCAGTGCATGTTCAGAACCCATTCAGAACCTGACAGATCTGCTGCGACCCATATGAGTTTAGCCTAAAAATGGTAGATCCCTTCACTGGTCAGAGTGGGAGGCGCCAAAACTTGAAGTTAACCTGTCTCCCGTAAACATTCAGTCCCAGCTCATTACAGGACTTCTGCTGAATCTGTCGGGCAATTTCCCGTCTTAAATGGCTGCTTAATCCTCGGCCTGAAGTCGGCACACCGATTTCACCCTCACTCTCAAATGACTCGTCTCATCATGCTGTGAAGACAATTCAATCACCTCTACGTGCAGAGCTTGGTGGTGGTAGCGGTGCTGGGGGGTGGGGGGAGGCTTGGAGGGACTCTTTGCCTTAATTTCCAAGCTACAGCAACTGCTTATTACACTTAATCAAGCCAGGGATATGCTCAATCAGCAGATACACATTTTAATGGAATACATTCACAGTTTTATGTACTGATTCTTGTAATGGATAATAATACACACTTCATATAAACGGGAGGATCCTGCAGCTGGTTACCAAGCAGCTAAATAATAAATGAGTCATCCTTCGTCAAATGTTTTCCATCTGTTTACATGACCGCACATTTCCAAAAATGCAGGAGATGAAGGGCGTGAAGGTCGAGCGTAACTCGAGCACGCCGCACCTCCTGCTTGTTTATGCTCTGGTTTCCAGCCAAGGGGGCTGATGGGATTGAATGTGCGGCCCTTTGACAAGCTGGGATATGCACACGGGGCCTCGGGCATCTCTCAGAGAAGCTCTGAAGATTAAAGCGACGGGCGATAAACACGTTCTGCGGTCCGCCTCCCCGGCTCCCTCAAGGCTAAGGAGCGGCTGGGGAAAGATGGCCATTCCTCCTATCACATCCAGCCGCAGAGACGACACAGCAAAACGCAAGTGCAGAAAAATGTAGCTCATTACAGAGACGACAACCCCATTCAAGGGGACAACAGCGAGACCCTTCTGGGATGTAAGCTGCCAGCCTTTGCATTAGAAGTCCACAACCACTATATACATAGCATAAATGCTACATGGTGTTAGCATATTCACGCACACACAGGAAGGTATATCTAGCAATTAGCTATTAGCCTGATTACAGCGAAGGCCTGGGTTGCCAAATCTGGTCAGCTGGCTGGAGATTTTCAATTTGAGGCAATTCTGCATACACATGCACACGCATTTGCATGTACAGGTACGGTTTTATTACCTTGTAAATAGTCAGTAGGGTTTGCAAACTACCCCAACGCTTTTCATAAAGCTGATTTTTGGTTTATAATGGAATAACATAGATTTGCCATAAGATTTCTTGCGTGAGCGCGAGAGTCTGAAAGCGTATCTGAAAGAGTATCACGCCAGATGCATATAAGCTGGCCACCATGGAAAGGCCCAGTCTTACAGCTGACCTTGCTGTAGGTCTGTAAGTGGCTTCAGAGCCCACGCCTACCCAGGAGGAGAGGCGCAAGCCTTATTGTTACCCCACTCCTGTCCTCCAATATATACTCCATCCATCTCTCCATCCGTCTGTCTAATTTCTGCATTTGATTCATGACAGTGTGTGTCTGTCTGAGAGAGAGTGTATGAGTGTGACAGAGTGTTCATGGGAAAACGCATGTGTGTGTGTCTATTTGTCTGTGTGTATGAGTATGTATAAAAGCGTTTGTGTAGGTGCGTGTCTGTGTTTGTAAGTGTGTATCATATATGTGTGTGAGTGGTCCATGTGTACGGATGCGTGTTTGTGAGTCGATGCATGTTGATCTGTGCGGTTGCATGAATGTAGTGGATGTGTGTGTACTTCTGCATGTGTGTGTATGTACATACGCTGATACGCAATCCTGCACCGCGGCGCCCCCTAGAGCGGACCAAAAGCTAAGTGTGCTTCAGGTGAATGGGAGACCTTTGGGAGGTGCTTCACCCTCCTGGTTGATGGGATTAAAGGTGGAGGGGGGGTGGACATGCCTCGCGCCCGGGGACCGCTGGGTCCTGTGTGACGGAGATAAGAGCCAGCAATTCACGGTGGGGGGGGCTTTGGTTTAACCAGGGAGGCTCAGCAAAATGGGCCATCTGTACTGGTAGAGAAGAGGATGTCACTGCAATCAGCTGGGACCAGTATGTACAGTGCGGACCCTGAGGTGGGTGGGGGGGTAGGGGGGGGGCAGCCTGTTGGAGGGGGGTGGACTGCGAATGGAAGGGAGGAGGCTGCATTGTGTGTGTGTGTGTCAGAGTGTGAGTGTGTGTGTGTCAGAGTGTGTGTGTGTGGGTCAGAGTGTGTGAGTGTGTGTGTGTGGGTCAGAGTGTGTGTGTGTGTGTGTGTGTCAGAGTGTGTGAGTGTGTGTGTCAGAGTGTGTGTGTGTGGGTCAGAGTGTGTGTGTGTGTGTGTGTGTGTGTGTGTGTGTGTGTGTGTCAGAGTTTGTGGG
>JAODLC010000044.1:6308492-6334083 GCA_026781145.1 Hippopotamyrus pictus
TTTACTCAGAAGTACCACTGCAGGACTTGGTTGTCCTTTAGCAACAAAAACTTAATTTGAGCCTGAAAGGGTTAAGAATTTGTGAATTATTTGTTCATCATGAACTGCAGGCTTCTAAATGTTTTATTTAGGTTTTGTAAATGATTAGGTAATGTTTAAGATAAAAATAACAATAACATGTGAACATTATTTGTGTGTGTGTGCGTGCGTGTTGAATCACGTGTTGCATCACATGAGCTGGTCAGCTGACCTAAACACGGTAGAAATTTTTTTGGACAAGTTTGAGCAAAGAGTGGCTAATTAGAGCGCAGCATATGTGGGACAGCTGGAAAAGCATCCAAAACTGGTGGAGAAACAGTAGGATCAGCCAGTCCCTAGAGCAACTGGGGTTAAGGGTCTTTCTCAAAGGCCCAATGATGGTGTCACTCTGCTGACTATGGGACTTGAACCAGCAAATTCCCAACCCAGAGAGCTGCCCCCCCAACAAATTCTTTTTTTTTGTCTAGTAGTTTTTTGGTCAGTGCATAATTCCATATATGTTATTTTATTGTTTTGATGTCTTTATACATAATTATTATAAAACAAAGAGAATAGTACAAATAAACCTTTATATAGCTATATGTCTCCATTATGGGAGATTGATGATACTGACACCATCACCTCTTATGTCAGCTTTTGTGAGAACATACACAAACACACACACACACACGCACATATATATTTCTCAATTATGGACAGAATTGTTTTGGATACAGTTGTTTAACTTGGTTGCACTGGCCTCTTGTGGTGTAAAGGGGTGTGGAAGTAATTTCAGTCTGAATCAGAAATAAAACCTAAACTCCGCGTAAATTCATTTTTGTGATCAAATTTTTGTAACAGAATTAAACTGTACTAGAACTGGAGCCACCATCTAAAATCAGCAATGAAGACCTGTCCACTGGTCATGTTTGCCATAATAAGCCCAAATGAATAGCTAATTAACATCAAAGTATTCATTGCCTTGTAAAGATACAAATGCTTGTAAGGATATTTGCGAATATACAGTACTGACACCATCACCTCTTATCAGTTGTGTGTGTATGTGTGCATGTGTGAGAAAGAGAGAGAGAGAGAGAGAGAGAGAGGGAGGAGGGAGGGGGGTAAGGAGTCTGCGCTGATCACAGCACATTGCCGCACCCACCGTACCTCAGGGATGAGATCTTGGGTGGCCATCTATTAACTGGGTGGGGGGGGGGCATGGTTAACAAATCACTTGGCCCCTCATTAAATGGCACGGTTAACAAATCACTTATGACGTCAGTCTCCACCTTGACACCTCCACCAGTTGTCATTTTTCCAAATTCACCAAGACCGCCATTGCCAGGCAGACCTCTGATTGGTCGATAAGAATATTATCATAGACTCTTCAATAGAATATCTGGAATGCTCTGTAATGTTCCCACCCATCACATGATGCATTTTGATTGTTTTATGTTCTCCATACAGTATGTTTCACTTGTTTCCTCCCAGTTCTCTTCTGCAGTCCAATACCATGCCTGGCATCTCTTAATTGCCCATATTGTGAGCTAACCTAGCATCCAGACCCAGGTGCCCTATGATGCCTGGGTTACAATCCATCCTCCCCCAACCCCCAATTGTCCCGCTACTGCATTAGTTGTTTGAAAATGGATGCATTCAAGTTTGCAAAATTGTTCTGAAAAAAACTGTAGCTGGGTGGTGGTACAGTGGTTAGCACTGTTGCCTCCCACCTCTGGGACCTGTGTTCAAGTCTCCACCTAGGTTACATGTGTGTGGAGTTTGCATGTTCTCGCTGTTGTATGCGGCGGGCAAGCGAGCCGGGAAGCAGGCGAGGCCAGACCAGGGAGTGCAGACAAGCGGGGTTTATTAGGCACTGACAGGTTGACGGCAACAAACATCAGTGACCGGACTCGGGAATACTGACTCAGACGCGGACTAAATACACTGGACTAGGAGGTATGAACAAGAGACAGGTGAGAACAATCAGGTAGGAACACTAGGTAATGAGGGGGCATGGCACACAGGAGGATCGTACGGAGCCGGGCGTGACACTCGCCATGTCGTTGTGGGTTTTTCTCTGGGTACTCCAGTTTCCCCCCACAGTCTGAAGATATGCTGAGGCTGAATGGAGTTACTGTAGTTGCCCATAGGTGTGCATGTGTGAGTGTGCCCTGCAATGGGCTGGCCCCCCATCCTGCGATGTTCCCTACCTCATGCCCCTATCTTCCAGGATAGGCTCCAGACCCCCTGTGACCCAGCAGGATAAGTGATTTTGAAAATGGATGGATGGAGAAAGCAGGTAATCTTCATTTTATTCAATTTATATGCTCCATCTACATTGCACATGTTCAGTAAGAAGTAAAAAAATGTTGTGTCTAGAAATTTCATATGACTCATTTTCTAAAAAAATACTTTTGCAGCTCGTAATGCCGATCAACAAAATAATTAACTATGTTTAATGCAAGTGTATACATTTTTTAAGAAAGAAATTAATTTAATTAATTAAGAAGTGAAGGGATTTTTTCCATACCTGTAGTTGAACTGTAGGCATTTCATAATCTAATTAATCTAGTTAATTTTCAACAGCCCTGTTTTTATGCTAATCAATTAAAATGTAATGTGTAATGCTTTTAAGAACTTAGGATGCTGTGCCTTTTTTTGTTCAAAGCAAGCAGAAGGTTGCCAGTTCAAATCCTTGGTTTGGCAGAGAGATTTCACCACTGAGCCCTTCAGCGAAGCCCTAACATTCAAATGCTCCTGGGACAGTCTGACCCTACTATCGCAAAGAAAAAATGCAATAAAGTTCCTTTGTAATTGTGTGCAGTAATCTTTCCCCCCTGCATATGCCCTTTCAGTTTAATACAAGAACAGAGAACCATGAATATCTGAATTTCAGCATAAATATCAGGGTGCTAGGCTCAGTGGTCAAATACTATGAATTGGTTACCTTTAATTTCCATGAAGAATGGGAAACAGTTTATTAACTGATACTGGCTGTGCTCAGTAAGGTCTGTGATCTGGTTGTTCCTCTTATATCCACACAGGGGCAGCATTTACACAGTTACAGCAGCAGAAAAATCTTTAAAATATGTTCCTGTACCTCCAAAAACATGCTCATTACATATATTAGTGCCTCTAAATTATTAATTGTGTGTCCAGTGGGGGTTTCCCCTGCCTTATTCCATATGTTTCATGGGGCTAAGGTTATGTGCTGCATGGGTGTGTGCGTGTGTGTGTGGATACTGCTGACTATACAAGAATTTGCCCCTTGGGGACAATAACGATATCCTTGATCCTTGGGGATGTACAGTTCACTGGGTTACCAACAGCAAGTCTGTTGCCATAGCATGGGATAAATCAGGAAAAGTATGTTTGGCGACCCAAGAAACCCAGGATGAACTGGAATTCTCCAATTCATCCCCTCCCCAGGTCAATGTGCTGCAAGCATTCATGCGATGATTCTAGTTCACTAACTAATGATTTAAGTTGCCCCTTAATTCAGTTAAACTTTCTGGGAAAACAGATTGAATGCCCACTTAATAATACATTCCAACATCAAATGTTTGACAAAGCTGCAGGTAAGTGATGTAGGGTAGTCCAGCCAATGGTCGGGCTGTCAGTGTCAGTAAACGGAGGGCAGAGTTGGTAGTCGCCATCAACAGTACAGACGAGCTCCCAGAAATAGAAACCTAATCAGTAGGGGACCAGGAACAGCTGAGAAATGTGGTCCTGAACTAGACCCATTGGTGTAATTAGAGTGCCAGAACAATAGGGCTTCCCTGAGGGGGTGTGTCCTGTCTGCCGGAATCCCTGGAGAGGCGTGGTTGTCAGGCTTCCCCAAAGTGGTCCATGACACAAATTGTACTAACCCAATAAACATAGCTGATACGTAGCTATTGTCATAAAGTGTTTACCCTTGTGTATATATCCCGCCTCATTAATTACCTTTTAAGTGATGCTACAACTCTTGTCAGAGGGCAGTCAAAAGACTATTGGAATTCCTCATGCACTCACGCATTGGTCGGGAACATATGTAAACTTCCGTCATCACGTGACCATGAGAGCCGCCAGTATATTGCCTAGGGTGCACATCATGATGGTCTCTTTCTCATTCTCATCTTAGCCGAAGTTAGTTCTGAGACTATGCAGCCACTTGGAGTAGCAGGTTTCCTGTTCTCCCAGGCTGCTTTCTCTCCTCCGAACTACCCTTGGGTGACCTCTCATATTTGTGCCATAGGCATCAGGTAAGTGGAGCCCCTGCTTGTAGCAGCTCTGCTCCTGTTCACACTCCCACATCACTTTCTTCATGTCTACCTGATGGTTTGCAGTCACTATTGCCCCAACATACACTACCCACTGGGGCTGCAGTCAACGCTGAAGTTCCTCCAAAGGTATAGTTTCTTCTTTGTTAGAATATTTGACAAGATGTTTCATTTCACCCCTCAATTATTTATTTATTTATTTTTTTTTTAATTTTATTTTTTTTCCCACAGTGGTGTTTCTTCTCAGTGGGTCCAGAGAAAGGCACCACGGTCAAGTGGAAGAAAAACAAGTAAGTACTCTCTGTCAGTCCCAGAGTCCTCACTCTGATTGCAGATCATGCAGACGATGAATGAACAAAAACATACCCTAGACATAAAATACGCCAAGTTTATACATATTACTAATTTTTGGGTGTCACAAAACACATCTCATTAATTTTTTAATAGCTCTTAAAAAATTACATGCTACAGCCCTGATTGGGAATGCTCCCCAGACAATGATGTGTACATTCAAGATGAACTCACATACATCTAGATGGAAACTGTGGTCGGGCTGTAATCCAATTGGCTGTGAGAGACCTACAGACAAACAGATGGACGATTGCAACCTTCCTGGCATCTTCACATTCAAGGGCCCGCTTCCTCAATGTCTCTTCCAAGCAGTCCCTGCACCCTCTGAAGCTGTCAAATAGCGTTATCCTTCTTACAGCTGGGAAATGTAGTATGTTTGAAGTATCACTGCTCCAAGAGGACAGCGCAGAAATTTTTTTTTCGCTTAGTGAGGGGAAAGAAGTATACTTGCGGGTCACCAGGGCCCCCCCCCTGGAGCCAGGCTTAGGGGTGGGACTCGATGTCAAGTGCCTGGTGGCCAGGCCTGCATTCATAGGGGCTGGCTGGGCACAGCCTGAAGAAGGCACTTGGGTTCCCCCTCCAATGGACTCACCACCTGTAGGAGGGCCCAAAGGGGTCGGGTGCAATGTGAGTTGGGCAGTGGCTGAAGGCGGGGACCTTGGCAGTCCGATCCTCGGCTGCAGAAGCTAGCTCTAGGGACATGGAATGTAACCTCTCTGGCGGGGAAGGAGCCTGAGCTGGTGTGCGAGGCTGTGAGGTTCCGACTAGATATAGTCAGGATCACCTCAACGCACAGCTTGGACTCTGGAACCAGTCTCCTTGAGGGGGGTTGGACCCTCTTCCACTCTGGAGTTGCTCGCGGGGAGAGGCGCCGAGCAGGACTGGGTATACTTATTGCCCCCTGGCTGGGCACCTGTGCATTGGGGTTTACTGCGGTGGACAAGAAGGTAGCCTCCCTTTGCCTTTGGGTGGGGGGATAGGACCTGACTGTTCAGAATACCCATCCTTTTTGGAGTCCTTGGAAGGAGTGTTGGAGAGCGCTCCTCCTGGGTACTCTCTTGTTCTGCTGGGAGAATTCAGTGCTCACGTGGGTAATGAGACCTGGAGGTGCATGATTGGGAGGAACAACCTCCCCCGATCTGAAACCGAGTGGTGTTTTGTTATTAGACTTCTGTGATCGTCACAGATTATCCATAATGAACACCATGTTCAAACATGAGGGTGTCCATATGTGCACTTGGCACCAGGACACCCTAGGCCGCTGTTCAATAATCGACTTTGTGGTCATGTCATCGGACTTGCGGCCACATGTATTGGACACTCGGGTGAGGAGAGGGGTGGAGCAGTCAACCGATCACCACCTGGTGGTGGGTTGGCTCCACTGGTGGGGGAGGAAGCCGGTCAGGCCTGGAAGGATTATGTCTGAATGCTTACAAAGACATTGTTGTTAGGAGTAGTTGAGCAATGTAAGGAGTAAGTTGCTACAATTATGTTTTAATTAGAAATTAACAATATCACAGGTTATGTCCAACAACAATATTACTGTTTTCTGTATTTTCCTAGCAAACATTTTTACCAGATAATTTTAATTACCTTTAGTAACGTTGAATAGACATGCAATGTTTTTGTATATATGATTTGTTTACCTCAACACTTTCATAGAAAGACATTAAAACGACAGAGAAACCATCTAACTATGAAGTAGTGGGTGATGTCATGTTTTCAAATCAATAAACAACAAGGGGACAGGTGTGCCGTAAGGGGGGGATGGAGGTAAGATCATTCCAAGGGCCCCTGAGTGACAGGGGCCCAAAAAAATTTGGAAAAAAACTGGATTAGTCTGGACTGGGGACCCAATATAATATGCTTTCATGGGGCCCAAAATCATTAACAACGCCCCTGCAGGGAACTGAATTTCCAGTAACACTGGTATCAGACATGGTAAAATTTATGACCATTACTGTATTTTACTGTGAAGTCTAATTTAATAATATCAACAAAGAGAATTTAATAAACAAAATTCCTTTCGTTTTCACTTTAGTGAAAAACAGAATACACAAATAAAGCAGATTTGTTGCACTGAATTATGTAATCAGCCGCCCTCGGGGGGCCCTCCCAGCTCAGGGGCCTCAGGGAATTGCCTGCCTTGCCTGTCCTGTCCGTACGCCTCTATATACATAGTGTAGGTGCAGCTGTAACAATACAGCTTATTATTTAAATATAAATTACACAGCATGTCAACATAAACAGCGTACACTGAATCTCCCCGCCCCCTCACCCCGTGATCAAAAACAATTACAGCAGCCAAAAGTACCCGTCAGTCACGCCCCCCTGTTCAAGCACCTGCCTGACAAGTCATGTGCATGTCGCTGCTATTCATAATGAATGCTACATTTGAAGTGTCACCTATAGAACAAATAATTTAACTGTTATTTTGTGTACCATGGTGAAACAGCACTTCATACAGGCATAAAAGTAACACTATCACAGTCCTATCCATCTGACAACCCACAGGAAAAGCTACTGCATGCAGACTCCTCACAAATGGTAACATAAATAAACGGGTAAATATGCAAAAACAATAAATATATGCACATGGAAAAGGACTTAGACGGCTGACATAAACCAAATGCCTATTGTTAGAATAGGCTGAAACAATTACAGTTTTTTTTCTTACAATCATGCAAATATAAAGTTCACATCACTCAGTACTATATATAAGGGTAATATATACATACCAAGTAAATCTATTATGTAATTAATGTTTTGCTATATTATATGACATTCCTGTGTTGCATGATGGTACTGAATTGCTTTGAAGTAAAATTAATTCAGTTCTTCTTATTGTCATTCCAATTCAACATCTTATAGAGTGTGGCTAGTTCAATTCAAATTCCAATTCATGAATGGGATGGGGCACAATTCATAAATTCTGAACAACCCTGGAAGGCTAAATAATAAGCTAACCAATCAACCTTGCTATGTGTTCAGTGACATCCTTTTAATTTGGAAGGTGAATCTCCCCTCACGACCAGCAATTCATAAGTCAATCATGCAAGTCAACTTAAGACAGCGTTTGAGACAGCGCCATCCAGGAAGCCAAGTTGCTTGTGTAAATGTTATTTTGTGGATGGTCATAAATCCCTTGGACCATCTCAGTAATTCACAATTTAGAGCATGAGTAGTGTTCAACATATCAACATTTTAGACTCTTTAAAACAGCCCCCTTTTGCTTTGATGACAGCATTTCTGACTCTTGGAATTCTTTCAACCAGCTTCCAGATGTAGCCACCCGGAATGCTTCCCTAACAGTCCGCGAGGAGTTTACACAAGTTCTGGCTACAAGTTGGCTACCTTGCTCTTACTCTTCGATCCAACTGATTCCAAACTAGCTCTCTAGAGTTTATGTCAGGGGATTGCAGGGACCAGGTCATCTGTCACAGCACTCCGTCTCTTTCCTTGTTCACAAGGTGGTACTTACTACGTAACCTAGACCTTTGCTTAGGGTCATTATCTTGTTAAAAAACAACTTATTCTCATTAGGTGTATTCAGACATACTATACATATAGTGCAAAAAAGACAAAGTACAAGGACAGTACAGATATTGCAAAAAATTTAAAGTAATGGAAACACACACAATACAAAAATAGAATCATAAAAAAACAGCAGAGGTGGAAGGTTCAGGTCCGGAAAGTAAAAATCCAGGCCAAGGTTTTGTTGCAACCAACCAGGTCCCACCAAGCCACAATGGGACCCTATGGAATATCTGGATCATCCTTTTCACACTTATCCATGTTTTTAGGCCTATCTACCATTGAAGTTCCCAGTTTTTTTCCATTGCTTTTGCGTGTTCTGCCACCAGAGGGTGCCAGATCTCAGTTGGCCATATCGAGTTCAATGAATAGTTCAGGGCTGAAGGAGGGTCTGTGTGGAGGGCCAGTGTTTAAGGGATTCTGCCCCCACCCACAAGCTGGGGTGTATTTAAATGGTCTGTCCCGCCTCCCTACCTCACATAAGAGCCAGACCAGTAAGAGGAGAGAATACCAGCTATAATCCAGATACAGACGGAGTGCGGAATTTGCTGTAAGCAATTACAGTAAGTTTGCTTAAACATTTGTTTTCCCACTTCCTTATGGATGGATATTTTAAATTCTGAATAGTTTTTTAAAAATTATTTTGTGAAACTTCTTTTCCTGTCTTTGTGGTCTTGAAAATGCTTATCATTTATTTCTCACTGATTTTACAGATCTCTGGAGTCTTGGCCCAGTCCAGCTTCCATGTGGGTGTTTGAGAAGATCCGCGTCTCTGTGGAACGAACAAACCTGTCGCTCTCCATAGCAGAATACAGCTTCAAGCTGGGTGACGGCATGTTCGGGGAGAGACCGTCTCCCGAAAAGGGCAAGAAGACCCCCTTATGTCCAAATATTATCACCCCAGACACCATTCCTGAGTTTTGCATACCTCCTAAGATCAGCTCCCAGCATGAAGAGCGGGAAGGCGAGACTGTCAAGCCAGGTTATGGTCTCAAGTGCAGGGATGCGTTCAGCTCACACATCATCCAGGTGGAGGCTGCAGATGAGGCTCCCCTGGACAATGGATACAGCGATGAGGACACCACCAATGCAGACCCCCAGAGCCAGGCTGCCCTCTCACTTCCTCATCTCCCAAAGGCACACACCTGTTACGGCTTTCGTACCTTACTAGAGAGCCCACACACCAGGAGGAAGGAGTCGCTGTTCCACAGTGATCCAGCTATCTACAGCCTCCCATTCACGCCCCCCACGGGCAGGTCCCAGGTCCAGCTGATCAACACAGGCTCCATGGCCAGGCTCGGTGGCCTGACCTCCAAGCTCTCTCCCCGAGGACTGATGCTGGGCAGGCAGGGCACCTTGGACAGTGACACCACCTCCTCCACGGAGTCGTCCCCCTTCAGCTCCCCGCTCCTAGTGCGACCATGGCCCCGGGGATCCCTCTTCAAGGCCCTGAGCCGTGAGAAGCTGGTCTTCAGGGGCCCCAGGAGGACCGCTGCATTTCGCCACGACTCGTTGTCCACTGACGAGGGTAGCTCCACGGACAACAGCCCCAACGTCCTGCGGAGAGCGTCAGAGGGCCCAGTCGACCAGAGCTTCAGCCTAGCTCCTCCTGTCATCTTCCCCACAGAGCTGGAGCTCTACAGGGACCGAGTACTGAGAGAAAGCCGTGTCCCCCTGGGCCGGGACGGGGCCCTCCGGCTGTCCGCCGAATACAGCGCTGAGAACTACCGGTTCCGCGTTCGCCTCATCAGCGCAGAGGGCCTGTACCCCTCCTCGGTGGACCCCCGAGGCATCAGCTGTACTGTCAGCCTCTCTCTTCTGCCTGGGAGGGTCCAAAAACAGCGCAGCACGGTCATCCGGAAGAGCCGGAACCCCATCTTCAACGAGGACTTCTTCTTCGACGGCGTTTCTGAAGACGACCTCTACAGCAGGTCCCTCCGCTTCAAGGTGATCAATAAAATGTCCACCATGAAAAGAGACTACACCCTGGGACACTGTGAAATACCCCTGTCCAGCATCGTGACCCTGTAATCATACACAGTCTGGAATGTTCTATTTAAAAACACACACCCGTACCTATGAGAATTTATTTATATTTTTATACTGTTAAAATGTATTTTTCCAATAAACTATAAAACGCACTTTGATTCCTCTGTTTGTGTTTAATGACACTGTTTCTAACAGGGATGCATTGCTTGGAGGCAGATCCTGCTGATAATGTTTTGTATATCTTATGTTTCCTAAACACCGTGTTGTGAAGGAACAGAACAATTAAATATAACCTCAGTTATACAAGTTTGTGATGCATAGGAACACAGTAAGGTTTTTTTCTTACATGACATGCAACAAATTTTGATTTTATGTAGCAACATTTTCTATAATAAAAAAGCTCACTATCACATGATTGCTAAACTAATATTGGATTTTACGGATCAATATTTAAGCGTAAGAACACTTTTCAATTTAAGCAACCGACCGAGGGGTTAATTTTCGACAATCCTGTTTTTACAGGCTTGGACGATTGTGAGTTTAGTGCCCTTGTAGGTACACAACAGATAGGATGTACCTGAATGCTCCTTCCTGAAGGTGAGCTCACCCAGGATTCCTGGTACTTACCCATTGGCACTTTCCCTCACTGAATCACATATAATTGTATTCTGACAGGTGTGGGGTACAGGAAACCTATGAGTGTCCCTAACTCGCCGCCGTTTCCTCCTGACCTTTGGCGAGATTAAAAATAACCGTGGCAACCTGAAACATGAGCTCGCGGTTTTAATCCCTAATTGTTTGGATTTCAAATCATGTCAGTGTACAGCAAACGTAATTATGCCGTCACCATGTATCATTAACCAAACAGCGCAGGTCTGCAGACACACAGTATGTTTAAAATCACGCTCAGATAAGGGTGAAGGGATGACCCTGCAGTACAACCACAATGGCTGCTTTTCAGTATTTTATTTTTAATTATTATTTATTAATGTTATTCAACAGGTTTGTCATGAATGAGAAAATAACAGCCAGTGGGGTGGCGGGTGAGGGGGAGGTCAATGACGTCTCCTTATGACGTAATGTTGGTTCTCTTTTGTCAGTGACTAATACAGGTGCTCTTATGAAAAAACAGCCTCGCTCTCGTGGATAAATTAGGCAAGATGCGTAAATGTGGAGGACAGCAGAGCATCCGGGAGCTGCCATGACTCAAACATACAGTGAGGCAGCAGCAGCAAAGGGCACCTAAGTTAATGTTTTGGCAGCTGATGCAGGAGTATCTCCAGCAGTGTTGGACTGCACTTTGAGTAAAATGCATTAAGTACTTCATTAATGGACTGTACTGTTGCCTCAAACCTCTGGAACCCGGGTTCCATGTTTATGGAGGTTGCATGTTCTCCCTGTGTTGTCGTGGGGTTTCCTCCTGGTACTCCGGTTTCCCCCCACAGTCCAAAAACGTGCTGAGGATACTTGGGGTTGCCAAATCGCCCATAGGTGTGTGTGGGTGAGTGAATGGTGTGTGAGTGTGCCCTGCGATGGGCTGGTGCCCCGTCTTGGGTTGTTCCCTGCCTGGTGCCTGTAGCCTCTGGGATAGGCTCCGGACCCCATGTCACCCTGAAATGGATAAACGGTTTCAGAAAATGGATGGATGGAGGGATGGCTGCATTCACAGATCTTTGTGGAGATGCAAAAAATGGTTCCCACAACGTCAAAATAACAGGTTTTTATTACATTGTGGGAGTCATTTGGTCCCCACAAAGTAATATAAACCTAATCCACACACACACACACACACACACACACACACACACACAATGTGCTTATGTATGAATTACCCTACATGTAATACTGAAGTTTCCCGATGAGTCTAACTGATAAACATCTGCAAATAAGACAGCTGTCCTTTCTGACTGGTGGGGGGGGGGCACCTTCTCTGGCCAAAAGATAACTCTTTACATGAACCAAATTCCCTGTATGTTTCTGCCTGGATTTGCTGTGTGTGTGTGTGTGTGTGGGGGGGGGGGTCAGGGCACTCTGAGAGGGGTGACGCTCTCGTGCGATAGGCTTGGAGGCCACCCCAGGCCATTAAGAAAACAAACAGCAAGGGCAAATTTGTTCAGCGCACCCGTCATAAACAGATAAAACCCCTCAGTCTGATTTTGACGAAGCTGGCCGCTGAAGTTGCTGGGCAACAGCAACCAATTTCATTGGAGCCAGAGTCGACCGTGCTGAGTAACATTTATCACTGCCTCTGCCCTCCTAATTCAGCCCTAGCTTTTACGAGGATCTCAGGAACAATAGCATTTCACTTTCTCTTTGTAGTGGGAGAAATATATTTGGGATGAGAGAGTCTGGCGTGTTGCCTGGGTAACAATACGTTCAGACAAGACAAACAGGGGAGGAGGGTTTAGTAGACATTAAACCTCAAAGTAGCAGTGCTGTCTGTCTGTGAGACGGCGTGGGGCGCAAATGTTCAGGGGGGGGGCAATAAGCAGCTTGTTACTGATTAAGATATAAATCAGGCCTTTAGGGAGAGTGATACAGGTAGAGAGAGTGAGTGTGAGAGGGCTCTCTGAAGGATTAGGTGCTACATTCAGGCCATAAATTTGGTCTCTTCTGATGACAGTTTGGTAACACTTTACTGAAGGCCATGTTTATAGTCATTTATAAACACATTCATAACAAATAATGATAACCCTTTACAATACTGTTTCTTAATAACTTAGCAGTAAATCATTTACTTCTCAATGACAAATCATAAACAAATATAGTAACTACTTGAGAAAAAAATGCACTACAATTCATTAATGATGAACAGACATGAGATCAGTATAGCACGTTTTGTGCTATTCATTATTCGTACTTTCGTACTACATAGTTCACAAAGATTTATAGAATTAACAGACATAATAACCAAATAGAGTAACTGCTTAAAATAAATTATCTGTCTCAATTCATTAATAGGTTGCAGTCAGTGGCTCAGTTTAGGACTACGTTTCTTGGTCTTCCTATCTAAATGGGGACCGTCCATTAATTTCTATGGGAAAAACCCTAATCCCAACCACAACACCCTTAACCTCTACCCATCCATAACTTTAAACATAAGTAACCAACCCAAATTCAAGACATTTGGCATTTTGGCATTTTTACTTTTTTATTGTATTCACAGATTTTTATAAAACTGAGGTTATCCAAATGGGGACCTCAAAAGATGTCCCCAAAAGTAAGGAAATTTCAGGTTTTACTACACTTTGGGGACAATTTGGTCCTCAAATGTGATCTATGCAAACCCACACACACACAAACACACACACACACACACACACACAGAAAAGCGACAGAAGGAATGAGGTACACAGTGACAGTCGCCCTGTTCTTTCAGTGTGTTACTTCCATTCAGCCCGTTAAGGTGACACTGGTACCCAAGCAGCTTCTGCTCCATGCTGGGTACATGTCACCTTCAGATGACTCTCCATATTCCTACAGGCAATTACAGGGATATTCAATGCAGAATCACAAAGCTTAGGCTGTTGGGGTATAATCACTACTGCCATTTTTAATGGGCAACAACGGGCATGAGTATCCGAGTGTCCATTTGGGAGTGAGTGTGTGAGAGAGACTGAGAGAGGAAGGGAGCTTTTGTGTTTAAGAAGTGATGTAAGAATGTGAAAGAGGTTGAATGAGGTGAAAACTCCACAGTAGCTACAGTAAACAAATGTCTATAAACACACAGTGCAGATCTATAGAAGTACACCAAAGTCTAAAAATACCTACGGAAGATCTCCTGAAATACACACGAGTCTACAAAACAGCAGATCTCTGTAAATACACTAAGGTCTACACACACACCCCACAGGTCTACAGAAACATACTAAAGTCTAAAAACACACAATGCAGGCCTATAGAAACACACAAAAGTCTACAAACATGCCCCGTGGGTCTACAGAAACACACAAAAGTCTACAGACACATACCACAGACCACAGCTATAAAACCACACTGAAGTCTACAAGCACATGGCAGGTCTACAGAAACACAAAAAAGTCTACATGTACATACCATGTGTCTGTAGAAACACACTAAAGTACAGATGCACCGACTGTATCGCCCAACTATCGGTATCGGCCGATACAGCAACAATCGGCCATCGTCTGATGGTTAAAAAGGAGCCGGAATTCACCGTTGATAATTCGATTTAAAATGGTGACCCATACTGCTTTGCAAACCCACGCACTAAACAGCTAGAAAAATGTCTGCAGTGTGGGATTATTTTAACATTAGCCAAAAACAATGTTAGAAATGCATTTTGCAAACACTGTTCTGCTACAATTTCATGAGGAGGATCTATGAGTATTTATAATTTCAACACAAAGATTTGATTGTTCACATTAAGGTAAGAGTGAAGAGTATGAAGAGTTTATGAAAAATGAATCCATTCCAATAAAGAAAAGTCTACAGTATTGCAGAATAACGTTAGTCCATCAGTAACGCAAGCATTTGATAGCTAAACAAAATTCCGTGCAGACAGTGTGAAATGAAAAGATATTACTCGGAAAATTTCAGAGTTTGTCACACTTGATGATCAGCCCTTCTCTGTTATAAATATATAAGATGTATACAGTTATAAAATATAGCACTCTGGGGCTGTAGTAGTATGCCAGAGGTGGTATTTTCTTACCAAAAATAAATACTTTTGGAATGTAATTATATTTAATTTGTTTGGGTGGAGTGTCCCTTTAAACTTATTTAAACAGAACCCCCCAGTCGGCATTGGTGTCAGTTTTTGAAAGTATCGGCCAGAAATTTCATTATCGGTGCATCACCACACTAAAGTCTACAGACACACAGAAGTCTACAAACATACTGTGATGACGGCATGCGGGCGAGCGGGGAAGCAGGCGAAAAAGCCGTGAGTAGGACGAAAACGGGGTTTTAATCAAGGCAGACAGCACACAACAAAACCACGTTAATGACAGACCTAGGGAAACTAACTCAGACGCGGACTAAATACGCAAGACAAGCAGGAAAGAACAGGTAACAGGTGATCACAATCGGGAATTAACACGATGTAATGAGGGGGGCGTGGCACACAGGAGGATCGAACGAGCAGGTCATGACACATACCCCACAGGTCTATAGAAACACACTAAGGTATACAAACACATACCGTTACGATCTAAATGATAAACAATTAAAGTAACTATTTAGTTTATGTGTCTTAATCCCAAGGTACTGACAAGTAAATATTTGCTCGCTAATAACATCAGCTAGTCACATTGTTAGCTATCACATATAATCACACTTCAAAACAGTCTAGACGATAATAGCAAGCACTGGATGCAGAAAGGCAGTGTATATCTCAAATGTATTGGGGCATTAATATTTTTGGGTTGTTTAGCATATGCTTTTAATTGTTATGTAAACACACTTCATTACCATTTTTGTAGATGTCTCACTGGAGCAACATTACGTTTTAGCAAAGGATCTAAAATGCTGGTCTTTAAACCCCCCCCCCCCCCACAAAGCTGATGCCAGCCCGCTGAGAATGACCAGACTCAGCTGCCATGACTCCTTCTCACATCTCCAATCCCATAATCCTCCTGGACCTTTGGAGCCTCTTCCCAAGCCGCGATTGGTTCCTCTGATCTGGAGGATGGCCTCAGACATGGGTCGCCATGTACCACATGATCGCTGACCTGACGGGAATCTGGCAAGGGCTAATCAACAGGAAGTAACCCCGATCCCACCTGACGCAATACAGTCCATTTGCAGGAGGAGTGCTCGTCAGGTTGTCATTTCAGTTACCAAACAGCGTCCATGTCACACAAGCGGAGGATATTCTGGTCTGATTATCCCAGGCTCTCGTCTGCACCTCTCCCCTCATCTCCCTCTCTCCCACGCTCCCTCATTACTTTCAAAGCGTCCGCCTTTGTGTACATGCCACATTTGTACCATTTATAAGCTCCGCTGATGGCCGACAAAACACTTCAATGTTATGGGATTTGTGCTAACGAGCCCCAGGCAGGACCGCGGTAAAACGCAGCGTCGGCTTCAGACGCAGCAGCCGGCTGTGCAGGCCATGAAGCCGGATTCGGATCCTGACATTACTGCGCAGAGAAAGGAGGGATGAAGAGGATGGAGGCGGTGGGTAAAAAATAAAAATGAAAAAGCTGGCATGAAATGAGGTGGGCCAGGCCTTGCAGACGCAAAAGCAAAGCCAAGGAGGCATCAAGGCGTTAGCGCAGGAACCTAACCTCCCACATCTGCATTCAAAAATCAAATTAGCAGCTGCAGCAAATGGGTCAAACTTATAAAACCAACAGTAACAGATAAATAGCGAGAAGCGGTGATACTCTCTCCCATACTACGAGAAACAGCCGAAATTAGAGCCACGTTCTTTAAGAAAATAAATCCCAACGAACATCTTGGAAAAAGAAAAGATCAAGTTGTTTTACACTTCACTGTGGAGGACTCGTGTGAATTATGATTATTTTTATTTTTTTTTTACATTACTGTAAATAATTCATTTTGTTGTCACAGCATGCACTTCCAGGAATCTCTCCCAAATCCCCAGCAGCTTTGGAAACTTTGGCTCATGTCAGGCAGATAAAACAGAAGAGAGCTAAGGCGAGAGATGGAAGGATCGGGGGAGAATGAAGGAGGGAGGAGAGAGAGAGAGAGAGAGACAGCGGGAGTTTTATGTCACGTTGGCCGTTCTGGTCAATGCCGGCACAATCCAAGGGCTTTAACTCACGACTGACAGCATCTGCTCTGGGGTGAATCACGCCGACGGAGCTTCCCAGAGCCTCTGGTCCACCGCGGTCTTCTGCCGCAGCGTCCAAAATCAGCTCGGAGCTCCCGGCTCAGTGTCAGCAAGCCACAGAAGACACCCCCCTTCATGTCTTTTGTTTCTGTGTTTCCCAGCAAATGCTCACTGAGGACTGAAGTGTTTGTCAGACAGATCTGAAATTCACACCGGGATGGGGCCAGTGGAGCCCGGCGGGCGGCTCAAGGACCGCTATCGACCCCGCGCCGTGTTCTGCATCGAATTCCACGCTTTTCTAATCCTCCGCGGCCCCTGCCGTTCAATAAGCCATTAGCGGGAGAGGGGACATGCACGTCAGCCCATCCTTTGGGCCCCGACACCACAATGCATCAGTCCTCTGGGCACCGACATGCCAGCAGCCGCCCCCGGCGCATGGATAGGTCACGCCCTCATCGATGCCACCAGGGGTGGTGTGATCCAGTGGGGTCCGTGCAAACCCACCCTGGCAGGCTCAGTTTCAGCCGTGGTTGCCCACCTGTTTCCGAGCTGGGTGTGAGCCCACACGCTGAGTGTGAGTCCGCGACACTCTGTGCAGGCTCAGGCTGCATAGTGCTGACAGATACTAACAGCGTTTCACCATTTAGCTGTATCCGGCACCAATGCGTTCCGCAATCCCACACAGATACCGTAAATGGCACAGAGCACCCAAACACTGTGAAAGGCTCAGAGAATACAGACACAAGAAGCACAGACACTGTAAGCAGCACAGAGAATGTGAACAGCAGAGAGCACACAGACACTGGTAAGCAGCACAGACACTGTAAACAGCATAGACACTGTAAATGGCACAGAAAACACAGACACTGTAAGCAGAACAGACACTGTAAATGGCACAGAGAACACAGACACTGTAAGCAGAACAGACACTGTAAATGACACAGAGAACACAGACACTGAGAGCAGCACAGACACTGTAAACAGCACAGACACTGTAAATGGCACAGAGAACACAGACGCTCTAAGCAGAACAGACACTGTAAATGGCACAGAGAACACAGACACTGTAAGCAGAACAGACACTGTAAATGGCACAGAGAACACAGACACTGTAAGCAGCACGGACACTGTAAACAGCACACTGTACACATTAAGACACTATGTAAAGGACACACACACATTATTTGAATACACAAACACACAATACCTATTAAATCATACAGTACATACAGGACACACACACACACACACCCTGTACTCAGCATACTCTCTCCACCACACACACAAGTACATCACACCACAGGTCACCTGACCGTAGAAGAAGGCCTCACCTCCAACCACTCCCCCCCACCTCGCCCCTGCCCCAACCTGCCCCAAAAGGGGCAGCTTCCTGCTACTATCTGTAGCTTGTAGCTGCACGGCCTCCAATTACTATGACAAAACGATAAGAAAACAGAGACGTAAAGGAAGAGTGGAGACGTCATCTTTCACCCCCGACTCGCTTCAAAGCTGGGATATGAAGAATTTAAAGCCCCTGAATCTTTTAACGTTCTTCAGGGACTCGCTCAACCCGTAGCTGGGGGCCAGATAACAGCACTCAGCCCTCGATACAGCGCGGCTCACTGGCACTCATTTGATCTTCTGCAGGCGGCGTTTGGGAATGGGGGGAGTGCGGGAGCGGCGAGGTGTCATGCGGGGGATGGGGGCAGGGGCTCACCAGCACGGTCACCACTCGCAGCACGATGCCTCGCATGTTGTTCTCCAGCTTCCGGTCTGTCAGCGTGCCGTTGAGGCCGTGCACCGGGTCCCAGGTGGCGAGCTGCAAAACAGTCACAGGAGGCCGATGAAGATGAGGATGAGGAGGCACGCCAGCAACGGGAGGCCGAGGAAGCTTAACGAGGACAGGCTCCGGGACCGATGCATGTTCCACTGCAGTCTACTCAACATATGACACCTACGGTCTACATACTGAATGTAAATACAGGTGTGTCTTATGCATTCTTTAGTCTCTTTGCAACCAAGCGCTTTACCACACATTGTACGGCATATGACTGTGTGTGCGACAAATAAAACTTCATCTGATTGACTGACTGATGCTCATTAAATATCGCACATAAAAACACAGAAATGTGCAGGAAATGTTGAGCTCTACCTCATTATCAGCTCACAGCACACGACTCTGCCTTAACGTTGCGGCATGAATGCGGCTACGAGCGGCAGCTCAAAGCAGCTGTACGGAATGTCATCCTTTTTTAAGGGAAGGGAATCCTTCTCCACACAGAGGTAGCACATCAAACGCCAAAACAAAAGGATGGACATCTGTACGGGAAAATGGCGAACAGAGGGCTTATCGCGCCGAACAGGACGCCAAGTGTTAAGTCACCTTGGCACAGAAGCTTGATAAATACACGCGGTCCCGACATTTGATGGCATGCAGTCTTACCCAGTGATTCCCACTTATTTACATTTCTGTCTGCTCAGCTCTCCCACACACTCATTTATTTATCTGCCAATGCCTATCGTGCATATGTAAATTCATATTTATGCATATATGTGCGTGACCATCTGCTAAAATGGCCGCACAGGGCTAAGGGATGGGATTTACCAGTTCGTCACAGGACGGGCACACACACACACACGCACACACGGTACGGGGAACCCAGAGATGCCAATTAGCCTGTCTACATGCCCCTGGGCTCTGTGAGGGACTCTGAGCTCGTTGGAGCTATCGCACATGATACAGGGGGAACTTGCGAACTTCACATGCACAGAGCGAGAACTGCAATTCGAATTGTTGCCACACTGCAACTCTTCAAACCACTACGCACCAACCTAAATATCCATGTTTACTAAGTTCCAAATGTCACATACGTATTGCTTGCTGAATGCATGACACTGTCCTGTCTGTGTCTCTTGTGTATGTGCAGCAGAATCAGACCAAACAGAAATCCCTCCAACCTGCCTGTGCACCAATAAAGATTCCTGTTCCATCATACTGCAATGACAGGCCTTCAGGCTCATCTTTTGTTTTAAAGTTACTGTAACGGGGCTCGGTGTGTGGCTTAGAGGGTCGTGGCTCTGTGTTTGCAATCAGAAGGTCACCGTGGGCCCTTGAGCAAGGTCCTTAACTCCTGGAAAAATGCTCCGCGGCTAACTTCGCTCCCACCTATATATGTGTGTGTATGTCTTTAAAAAGGAGAGTGAGACGGGATGTTTGAGCAAATGGCAAATAAGGCTTCATTTCATAAAGGCAAAGATGGGTGAAATGGCTGCAGTGAGTCCTACGGGGCTGACGGGCTGGGAGCAATGTAAGCAGCACTGAGAGGGGGTGGCTGGAGACCATAGAATTTGCAGGAAAGGTCCTGCCAGGTTTGAACCTACAGCAGTGTCTCCTCAGGACTTCCCTGCCTGAATGAAGCACAGACACGCTAGCGCCCCCTTGTGATGTCTCCCAGTCATATAAAGCTAATGTATCTGTACATACCTTCTGGCCACTCCAAATGCATCACCAGCAGTTGACCTCCCTGGGTAGTCACCCACCCACGCCAATACCAGGACAGTCAGCTGGCAAAAATAGCCAGCAACCACAAGCCTTGATCACTCAAAGCCCTCGACATTTAATCAATAGATTCATCTCTAGCAAGACAGCTTATTCATTCTGACAAAACGGCGTGTCAGGTCTTAAAGTTGTCCCGCAGATAGAGATGTAGCAATGGCTGGGATTTTCGCTCGTGCTATACGGATGCAGTCGTCATTTTTTCATTATCGAAATGAAAAACGCCCAGTGCTGAATCCACTGGGCTGGGGGATTTACACTCCCAGTTCCCTCCCCAGTCTTCCCATAACACCACACACTCGTCGCCCCAATACCACTGGATGGGGCAAGCCGGCGCCACTATAAATGTCACGCATAGCATTTCTTGCGAAGACTCGACTCACTGCGAAATGCCATGAATTATGATGTACCGCCGATTATTAAAACCTCCGCTAAACAATAGTGTCGGCAAACCAATTTAGCTGTGCGGAGTCCACAAACTGTAATGTGCTATACGGCGCCTTTCCTTCCCTCCATTAGCGCCGTGGAGAAGAAACCCAGCACAGTAATGATTCATAATCAAATCCAGTCTCACCAAATATCACCGCATGTCATTGATGACATTATTATGCAATTTCCCCGACAGTGATTTGCATAGCATCTAGACCGAGGATCAGAGTTAAAATCGAATCACTCGCAGGATACGGTGTCATCGTGAAACCTTATACTGTGAGGGTCACTCTCCCTCACCTCAGATGACAGTAAATAACTCTGCCCTCCTGATCTCTGGCTTAGAATCCATCAACTCCTTTCTACAGGAGCTTCTGACGTATATTGGAAGTCCATTGATGGTCCGACTTGCAGGGCATGTATCCAAGTGAATGTCCAGACACTAGGGGGAGTAGAGGAGGTGTGGAATGTGTGTGAATCTTACAATATTTGGTCGGGGCAGAGACTGCTGATGAATGGTATGTCAGCAGGCTAGCACACTGTGCTTATGATAGGAAGGTCATTGGTTCAAGTCCTATTGTCGACAGAGCATTTTTACCGTTTTGACCCCTGAGCAAGGTCTTTAACCCCCAATAGATCCAGGGACTGTCTGACCCTGCTTACTCAATAGTATGTCCCTTTAGATCAGAGTATCTGCTAAATAAGGATGCACAATCCACAAAACCAGACGTCAACATTGTGAGGGTCGCCAAGCCTTTGGACCAAAAGTACTAGTCCCAGGAAGGGTAACAGTTGTAGAACAAAAGAACAACATGCCAAACAGCTGTGCAGAAATAGCTAGATGCATGCAAAATGTATATAAATAGCTGAAAGTCTAAGCTGATCTAGCCACCGATGTAATTAATGTCTCCCATGGCCCTTTGAGAAACCAGAGGTGTTCAACAAAGGTGGGGGGATCCCTAAGGGGGGAGTGCAGTTTTTCCCGAATTCAAACTCCCACCTGCACAGGAAGCCTGTTTAACATCTGACCAAAATTAACCTTTTTTTTGTTGAAATGCTAGGAGAATAGCCAGTAAACGCTGACAACAGGAGGATTGAGAACAAGTGTTGGTGAAATTCAACCCGGACGCATATTGGTGAAGCACGCTGGCGTCGAGCTGGCCAGCCTCAGTACCACCATGAGCTGCACTGGCACAAGACTGGCGAGCCGTTACAACACAGGGCGCCATGGCACTGCCAAGTGCGGTGTGCAGGGAAGCCCGGGGCATTGTGGGAAGGTAAGAGAGATTAACGTGAATATTCATTACCCAATCAAGTCTTCCTATTAACATACACGAGTATGGTCAGTTTGACCACTCTTTTTGGTTTGTAGATAATATATAACATTTAGAAACTGTTCTCTCTCCCCCCACTCTCTCTTTATATATTTATATATATAAAGGTTGGGTGTTACTTTGAGTACAGATTACGGATCATGCAAAAATCATCGTGTCTTAAAAGATCTCAGCAAATCTGGGGTTTGATTAATATAATTAATGCTCTCCAAAAATCAGTGCCACTTGGCAACATTCAAGTCCTACCAATAGCCAACAAATAATCTGAAAGACAGCCTAAAGACGCTGGCAGCAAATGTCAATTACTAGACCATTTGGTCTTGACTGGGTGTGTTTATTGATTGGACAAACATTTAAGGAATGCCACATTTATTACCCTATCATTTTGGCCAGTTTAGCAAAAAACAAAAGAGCTATTTTTCTGTCCTGGCAGAGGAGGAGACTGAACTAGCAAGGGAGACAGAAAGGTATCGGCTAGTCTAACCTCCATGCACAGTGTGGGCTCTGAAGCCAGATCTCTTGATTAAAGGTGAAATCTCCGACTCCGGAGTTCCCTGTGGCGAAAGACCTCAAGAGATGCTCACAAATCCCAGGCTGAAGGCTGTGCAGAGTTTTTCACCAGCAGACAAAAGGTTCAACTCTACGTGACTGCCAAGCACAGAGAAGAAAACTCTGACTGTTGGTGCGTAAGGACCAAAAGCCAGTTTGGAGTACTCAACCTACACAAAAAGATTAATAAAACACCCGATTTGCTGAGATCTTTTAAGATACAATGATTCTTACATGATCCATAATTTGTACTTGAATTAAAACCCAACCTTTATACACATAAATATATAAAGAGAGAGTGGCATGGAGGTATCTCTGCAGGGTTGCTGGACTCACTCTTTGTGACGCGGTGAGGAGTCTGGAGATATGGAGAGACCACAGTGCCCAAAACGGTACTGCCTACGGACACATTGGTCTGACTGGGAGGCATCACTGTTGACATGGGGAGTGATGGAGATCTGGAGTCCTGGATCTGTGTGACTGAGAAGAAGCACCTCCCAGTGGTATAGAGGATCGCACATTTCCAGCAAAGCCGATGCCATGGTACTGGAGAGGAGATTCCACCCACTGATCAAACCTAGGATTTTAGGAGTAACAATACAGATTGCAGCCAGCTCTTATCCCTCATGTAGCTGGCTGGGGGCTTGTGGGAACATGCTAACATAGTCTACATGTACTTTATAGATGTGACTGCGGGAGGGGCTGCAATAGCATGAGGTACTGGGAACGGCACAATATTCAGCCTCAGTATGAGTGCAGTGAGGGACGTGCCCATATCAGAGGCGCGAAATCAAAGCTGTTTTGAGCGAATTTCAGCCTCCGGCAAGAATCCTTGTTATCTCCTCTCCTGTTTTCTGATTTTCATGGACGAGATATCAAGGCACAGTCGTGGCTGGCTGGGCGTCTGGTAGGAGGGGCTAGAAGTTACACCCCTGCTATTTGCCGATGGTGTCAAGCTTTTGGCCTCGTCTGACCAGGACCTCCTGTGCTCGCTCGAACAATACGATGCCAACTGTGAAGATGAGTGGCGGAGATGAAAATCACCTAGAAATCCGAGGTCATGGTGCTCACTTGGAGTAGAGTGGATTGTTCTTTTCAGGTGAAAGGGGAGAGTCTGCCCTTAGCAATGGAGCTTAAGTACTTCGGAGTCTTGTCCGTGAGCGATGGTAAGAGGGAATGTGAGACTGGCGGGTGGGCGGCGCTTTGCTAAGTACAGTTTTGTGGGCACTTGGGAGGTTAGTGATGGTGAAACAGGGGTTAAGTGGTGAGATGTGACTTATGGTTTACTGCTCGACCTATATCTCTATCTCCAATGAAAGAACACCAGTACAAGTGGTCAAACTGAGGTTTCTCTGCAGGGTTGCTGGACCTACTTTCTGTGACTTGGTGAGGAACGTGGAGATATGGAGGGACCGTGAGTTAGAGCTGTTGGTCCTTCAGATGGCAAAGATCTGGATCAAGCATCTCGTAAGGGTATCACCTGGATAGATCCCAAGGGGAGCGTTCTGGGGAAGCCCTAGGACATGCTGCAGGGATTATAGCTCTGATCTGACCCGCTTGGCACACTTCTATCCTCAGCAGAAGAAGCAGCGGGAAAATGAGATAGGAATGAGATGAGAGCACATTTTTATCACGTGCATCCGTTTCAATTATCCCGCTCGTCAAAATCCATGTATTTCAATTTTTGGCTATGCCATTATACCACTTGGTTTTTAAAGGATATGAATGGCCAGCTCTCGTTACGCTTGGCGGTGAGCTGGCCAAATGCCATGTCACACACGCTCCCATGATCTGGACTGATGGCACAAAATAAGGGAGGGGGGAGGGTGCCGGGTTCTGGTCTCGCCGGAGACAAACACGTCTCTGCTGGAAAGCAGGCCGGGATAGCTGTCAAGGTTAGACCAGCCAGGTAACTTCGCATTTCGCTCACATGCCTGTTTAACTGCAGGAAGCAGAGACAATTCTAGGATTTTTTTCTCGGTGTGGGGAGAGTGACCTCCTAGTCCAAGTTAGGAGGGACACTATGAGCTACTTTAGGTTTTACTAACTACTGTAAAACTGAGAGGCTCGCATGCTCGGCTAAATAGCTTGATTCACCTTGACTGAAAGACTCATCCAGCTGTTTCACATTAACATCCGTGACACATGCATGATTGTAGGAGACTGACCAATCAGCACACAGCAAGAACTCGGTGCTAAAGTGAAATCCAGGTCCTTTCAATTGAAATGGCTGAAATGGTAGTTTACAAACCCTGTCATAGTGACCCTCCTGATATAGACTAGGTGGTCACCCTAGGTGGGGATGTTATCCATAATTCTTAAAGAAGGAGAACCTTATCATTAACCAATGATATATTCTGTACTGGCGACTGACAGCGAAGGGTGTACTCTGGGGGCCAATCAGCTTTCAGCGGGGGTAAGTGCCCCTGTGGACCCGCCCCTGTATGCACTCTTGGGAGTGAATAAGGCTAAATAAATGTATTATGCTAAGTGTATGATGTGCTTCTAAAAGGGACCCCAGCATGGAGCGGCAGAGGAGTACAGGGCGTGAAGCAGGAAGTTCTGAGATCTGTCATGGAAATGAAAGTCACTGATCAGCCCGCTAGAAGCTGCAAGGATGAAAGCAGCAAATTCATAAAAGGAGTGAATGCCTCAATGAAATAAACCAGTGTTATTCTTGGTTCTTGGTTATCATTGTAGTGGTGACTAAGTATGAGTGGTGAAGAGAGTGTGTGTGTGTGTGTGTGTGTGTGTGTGTGTGTGTGTGTGTGTGTGTGTGTGTGTGTGTGTGTGTGTCGAGGGGGGAGAG
>JAODLC010000044.1:6348349-6359904 GCA_026781145.1 Hippopotamyrus pictus
CTGGTACGTATGGGTGTCTGTCTGATGACCTGTGACTGAGAGGTGTGACTCTCTGTGTTTATTTTTTATTACTAGAAAGATAAACTTTATTAGAACCTCGAGGGGAAATTAAGGTGAAGATAAAGGCACAAGTAGCACATATGGGAATTGAACCCATGACCTTGGTGTTATTAGAACAGATTAAGCTGCCATGAACACAAGCAGGGTGGGGGGGGGTTCTGAGTGAGTTGAGTCGAAACTGAGCAACAAGGTCAACTTTTTGTTAGGTACTCCTACAACGCAGTTGCTAAAGTACAATAAATGGGGTCTCGTTGGCGTCACAGCAGTCATAGGTGTGCCCATTGGTGACCCTCGCCTCTATCTGTCAGCAAGTGTCGCCGTCTCGGCCAAACCGGCCGAGCGACAAGAAAATCCCGCCCAGCTTGATGAGGAAGACGCTAAACGACATCAGGAAACTCAATCAGCGCCAACCCACCCACCCCTAATCAGCTTATTTTTACGAAGCTAATTAGCAAAGAAAGAAAGGAACACAAGAAAGAATAAATCATTCCGGAACAATGAATCTGACTCCGAGTTCCATCTGACACTTCGCAGTTTAACGGTCTGGAAGGACCTATTGGGTGATCGAACATGAATAGATACTAAATGGTTCAACAGGAAGGAGGAACAGAAAATCAGGAACCGGCAGAAGATTTACCGTACCAGCAGTACCTCGTCCAGCTAAGCCGGTAGGAGTACGGCTAATTACTAAAATGCAATAACCATCATTAGAGTGTTTTAATAGGGCTTTGGGTCACCACAAGCTGCCAAAGAAGGATCAGAGCATTCTGGCATGGAGTCTGTCAGGGTCTGTATGTCCCCCGGGTGGTGTGACACTATTACTCCATGACATCCCACATCCATCTGGTGTTTCCCTGATCGAGGTCTGGAGCACCATTCAGCGTCGAGTGTCCAGCCAGCTCGCGGACACATTTCACAATGCCTTCCTGCTCATCAAACCGTCCAATGGCCACTCCTACTCTGCGGAGGGCGACATTGTCACCCCGCCACTGGGAGAGATGGACGAGTGTGAGCACCCGGAATGTTATCTGTCAGCATTCATGTTGCGGGGGGGGTGGGGGGGTGTTGGCCTGAGTGTACCAGAAACATGCCAGGAAAATTCACCCCACACCGTAACAGAGTCATCAGGAGTAACAAACTCTCTAGCCCGAAGGTTTTTTCCAGCAAGTTCCACACTGGGAGCGGCTTGTTAAAACAAGCATGAAGGATGACTCATCTGAGCGTGACTTTTCCCCCCGCTGCTCGGCCGACCACTGCCCGGATGCTTGTACGACTTTACCCATAAAAGTGCATTTTCACATGTAATAAGTGGTGTTCGCTGGCCACTCTCACCACGGGCTCCCTCTGCGTGAACTGCGACTGGCTGTACTTCTTAAAAACCGGCTGGCCCTGCCTCGGACTGACGTCGGCATGGAAACGGTTCCGAGACGCCCTTCGTAGCCACGGCTGTGCCCCTCCCTCACCGAAATGACTCCTTTATTTCGCCAGCGGTAATACTCCTTTGTACATCTCTCACAAAGCGAGCGGCGACCTCTGATTGGGTTATCTGTGGTAAAGGCGTTTATTTGTGTGCTCGCTATCAGACCGTGCGTGATTGCCGGTGTGGTTTGGGAGTTGACGTGTTCCTCCCCTCAAACTGCAAAAAAAAACCACGCAGGTTGAGTGGACCGGACTCAGGACGATTTTCTTAGTCATCAATCAAAGATGGAATCAATTTTCGAATCGCATGTAATTAGTCCATTTTAATCCAGGCTGAGCAATGCGGCTACTCTGTTCAAAACAATCGCAGGGGCCTTTGGCCTTTCCCACATTGGGGGGCATCGGAGTAGCTGCTTCCAGTGCTTTAATAAGTATTTATCCCCTCAGAAGTAATTACCTTCGCCGATTAGTGGTCAGAGTTAATGTAATTACTCTACACTTTGAAATTAATTTAATCCTTGGATGTGTGGTGCATTTTGCGTTTGTCCGAGACCGCTACCCCTAATAAAATGCGACAATTTAATCTGCAATCTGCGGACAACCCCTTTAGAGATGAGGTAGAGTTTTTTGGGCATGTGATGCCATCCCTGTTGCAAATTGAGGAACCTGGAGCCCCACATGCTCGAGGGAGGGGGCTGTGTCTGCCGTGCCCCCGCTGAGTGGGTCTGTGAAGGGGGGTGCGGCACTGTCTCGCTTCCCTGGGTCCCCAGTGAGGGAGACTTACAGTATGGGAACTCTTCCAGCACCACTTTAAAACTCTCCTACGCGGCGAAGTAGGCAGCCTTCCGGAAAGTTCCACCGTAACCTGAAATAACCACAGCCGCCACACAAAAAAAAAAAAAACACACAAACGTCACCGCCACCCCGGCTAATCGATCCATGTTCGGCAAGACGAGCGGAGTGACGGCAAAAGCCGGATCCGGGCAGCCCGACGCCATGGTTACACGGATAAGGTCGTTAACGGGATATGAGCGGGAAAAACAGATTAATTATCGCTGTTGGCTCAGGGAATCTGTCTTTGCAACTGCTGCCGCACTCGACCGAAGGAGGATAAACAAACAACAGAGAAAGAGATAAACAACTCGCACAGATACACCGAACGCCTCGCAGAGGGATGCTGAGAAAATCCATTAGACTGCTATGATTATCAATTAAAAGCTTTGCGGTCCCTAAATTAATGTAATTACCGTCCGCATCGAGAGGAGGGAGCAGAGCAATTGGGTTTCGGTGTATAGACCGATAAGGAGCCGGGTGGCTTGGAAGGGGGGGGGACTTACCCGGTGAACACCCCGTCCTCGGTCCTCTCCATAGTTGGTGCCAAGGATCTCAAAGTGGATGTTGGGGTTAGTTCCGTTCTCGTTAAACTCCAACAGGCTGGTCAGGCCGCTCACCCCCGCCTGCACGGCACAGAAGAGATTGACAGCTTCACGTCCAGCGGGGATCCCCACGTGACATCATCAACACATCATCGACGCGACAGACAGCTTCACATCCGGCGGGGAACCCCACGGGACATCGCCATCACATCATCGACATGACAGACAAGACTGTGTGTGAGGAGCGTATCTGTAGTCCACGGGACAGACGTGATGCGTGTTTGTGCCGCTTTCAGGGGAAAACATCCTGTGTGAAGAGCCATCAATCAGGATCACGGCCAGGAGCTGACATCCACCAGTCAGGATCACGGCCAGGAGCTGACATCCACACTTCCGCCCTGATGTGGCTCGGTTTGGGCAAAGACACCCCGGCCACGTCCGATCGGTCCTCTGAGCCGCCACGACAACCTGGTTATGGTGCATCAGTCCTGTTCATTTGCCGATATCACAGGCGGCACCCATCTCCAAACACGGCAAATGAAAACGGTCTGAGGAGGGATGACAGCGCATTCCGTCTGCGGTCACACTGAAAGCAGCATGCTGTGACGTTAGCTGGTATGAGCTCTACCAGTTACTCATGAAACCTGTTTGTGGACATCTCTGAAAAGCCAGCATGAGGGAGCACAATCCGTTGTGCTATCAGCGCCGTGGCCAACCCCTCTGCGGGATGATGGTCAAGAAAATTGTGTGTGGAAGCATCACATGATTTTCATCATCCTTCCCCATGACGTCCAACTCTCCACGCAGAAATGTAGCCTGTTTGACCATTGAGGGATTTGCCACTGGTCTGCTGGATTGGAGAGTGTGCGGAAGGCTAGTGCGTGTGTGCGTGAGGACTCATGAGGCTTCGGGATGTCTTCGTCCTCCGCCCTCCCTCGCGGAGGGCTTCCAGCAGGACTGCCACCCCACTATTGCGCATTTATTTGAATGAGCTCCAGTTTGGTGGCGAGTGCATTGATTCTTCTCCATAGCCCAGGAGCAGACAATGGAGGGACTCAATCTACCCGCATGCAGCAAATTAAGGCCTGGACAGCAATCAGTCCTGCAAACAGATGTCTTGTCACTGTGAGCTGAGGGGGCCATTGTGCTAGTTAATGGGGGTTGGGTCCCACTTCCACGGCCGGGGAAACAAATGTTTCAGGAGGCGCCAGGCAAGGTCAAAACAAAGAGTTCATTAAAGCAGAGCTTTTCAATTCTGCTTGTAGCCCTGTGCTAACACACCTGATTCAGCTAATCAAGGCTTGTTGACCGGCTGAATTAGACAGACTGCTGCAGTCCCTTTGAGGCCCTTTGAGACTGGGACTGAAAATCAGTGCATTAAGGAAAAGGCCCGCAAAGCCCCGGCAAATAGACTCTCAGACAGCACAGTGGCACGGCTGTCTTTTATAAGCACAGCCACATCATTACAGAAACAGGAGTCTGTGCCTAAGTAGAAGAGCCAATCAGTCTGCAGGTAATGGGCGTGTCAGCACCCACGGGGATCACTCATTGGTGGACTTGTCCCGTTTGGGTTTTTTTTTTTTAAACTGAAGCTGATTCTGATTCACAGCTAGGACCTTAACAAGACTGAGAGGGTGACTCTTTTGCTAACTGTACCTAACACAACCGACGTGGTTCTGCGTGGGTCAAAATTCAGACAAAAAGGCAGCAACTGAAACAAGCAAGTCCACCGAGCATCTGTCATGATTGAAACACGCGGAACCTTCACACTCCGGCATTGTAAAAAGGGGGGGTTGGTGCTAGCAGCTTGTCTCCTAATAAAATCCCCAGCATCTCACCCACTTCCGTGAAATTCAAAGGCACTCAGAATTTGATGATTTTTGCCCTCGAGCGAGAAACTGGAAAACTAATAAGGTTGTTGCAGGATCCTCAAAAGAAAATTCACATTTCAAACATTAGAGTCACTACATTAAATAAATATTTTAAGGAATGCAAATATGAAAAGATCTTGCAGAGGTTTGCTTTCCTCAGTTTAGTTCATGACCTGATGCCCTAAAGATGATTTATTTTTTTTTTAACCTACCAATCACGACAAGAAAGCAAGAAAGTGCTGAGTACTGGAAGAGTGACTGAAACCTACAAGCTCAAATAATGAATGCAAAAATGAAAGGATCTTGCAGACATTTGCTCTCCTAAGTCGTGCTCATGACAGACGAAGTGCCCTGTTTTTCTGAGGACTCGTTATTTGTTCAACAGATCTTTTAGGCCACTTAGAGAGTTCACCCAGAAGCCAGGTTTTGGATGCTGAGCTGCTCAGTTCGTATCTTCGGCGCAGAGAGACCTGCCCAGCTTAGGCGCTGCCACTCTGTGTAATGCCGGCTTTTTCCTAAACCAGCTTAAATGCGAGTTCGGTGGGGACTCAGACGGGCAGTCAGCGCCACTAACTGAGTTAACCACCTCATAACTTGCTGACCTTGACAAACCAAGTTAGCCGCTGCATTACCTGTTAAGTTTGCAAACTAAGGCAAGCGTTGCATGCGCTGCCGGCCTTATCCTCTCCGCTGCAGCTAGAGAAACGGCCCGCATCCCCTGCCTAATTTTCATGACAGAATAGAGCTGAGTCCCTGTGCGCAGAAAATGGTCTTCTTGACCGACTCCTCTGTCACATTTCGTATTGCGGTCTCATTGAGTAGATAATGGCACTGTGATTGTGTTCACTGATGGTTCATTGGCCTCCTAACTGCAGATCTAATGGGTTATCTAGGGACACTTAATGAAACGTTACTGAAGTATGGTCCCCTTGACCGTAAATTATTGATTTAATGCTCAAGTCCTTCTACTCTTGGCTGGCCCAGAATTCTCTGGAATTTGGAAACGTTCTGACAGGCATTCACGCACACGCACGCAAACAGGCTGCGGGAGACGCCCACCTTCTTGACGGTCTCCAGCATGGAGCGGCCCCCCTGCCAGGGTTTGGAGTTCTTGCGGATGCAGGAGAGGCTCGCCATGCTGTGCCACTTGCGGTCTTCCAGCTTCTTGTGGAAGGTGTTGGCCAGCAGCAGCACCGTGTCATAGATGTAGCGATTGGTGATCTGGAGACCAGGGGCGAGAGGGCGGAGGTGAGCGAGCGATGGACAGCTATCAGATTTCTCCTTTGCGTCACTGTCATACAAAGTACATCAACGTCCCTTTAAAAACCATAAGTCCATGACAACCTTAAAGGGCTCAGATACTTTTTTGTCATGGACGACACCTTACAGCAGGGGGCAGCATATCTTTAAGCGAACAGCCCAGCTGAGCAGCACGAGCCGGAGCTTTACTGCGGAATCATTCACTGGTAATTATTCCAGAAGGAAGAAAGACTTTGTGGCAGTTCTTGAGTAAATGCAGAAAGGGACCGACTGTTGCCTCTCGCCCTACATCGTAAATCTCCTTCCTGCAAACAACCGTCCTAAATACTGTTTGTACAAGGGATTGTGCTCCCAAAGCAAGGCCCGGCATTTACTTTACCGTCACAGATAAGGCCGCAACCGCACCCTCCTTATGATACTGCATCTGGTGATCCCTTCATTCATACTCTGCATGGCATCTTCATCTTATCCTTATACATGGATAACAATCCTTTGGTCAAAGCTAACGCATTTACACCTTAGTGATTAATAAAAAACTTGTTTTGTGATTTAACAAAAAAACTATTTCTTTGACAGCCCTATTAACAATTTTTGCCCATACTGTTCCCCCACTGGGAACTAAATTAGCGCAATTAAAATTAGCGCAAAGAGAGAAATAATAACACATTATGACGTTAAGATTTTGACCAAGATTAACTTTGACAACCCTATCCATAAGTGATGTCATAATTTGATTGACCGGCCTCCACATTCATTCATCATTTTCCATTTTTTAATGGAGTTTTGTCAGTCAAAATGGCCGACTTCATCTCTTAGTATTTTTGAGCGAGCGCTTAAGGTCCCGGCAGAGGATCTGAATCTGCTTTTGTGGAAGAGAAATCTCACAATCCCTGTCTCCGCTTCGCATCAATGCTGTGAGTTTAGCATACACATTGTAGTCAGAGTCGTCAGTCATTCTCAGACAAGGTGATAGAAATGTTGAACCTGACAGAGGAACGTAAAACAGCACACAAGTAGTGGAGGACTCAGCAAAAGATCAACATCTGAGAACTTCTAACCGAACGGGAATATTACAAAACCAGCAGTGTCTGTTCTGTGAAGCTGCATAATTTATTGCAGCTCAAACAATCACAAATCAACTTACATACGCTAGCACTTTTATGCAGCGTGATTATAAAATGACTTTTTTTCTAAAAAGCACAATAGCAGAATCCTGCTATGTTTCCAAACATGCAATCCTTTGGTTACTGCACCAGATCCTCAACCGACATGCCAGCTACTGTCCTGACGGCACACCTCCAGAGAGTCTGCACATTGGCTGGAGGGGAAAGGGGACTGAGAGGCACAGGGGAGTTCATTTCACGCTGATCGATCGAGCAGCAATTCAGTCGGAGTGTTGTCTCCATTTTAATGAGAATGTAATAAGCAGACTGGAGTGGTTTCCACTGTTTATTAGTCTGAAATGCTCACGCACACTTGATGTTGTATTGAACGGTGCTGTTATGCTACACAGTCCCATTGAGGGACAACTGACTCGTAGAGCCCTCCCCCCAAACCCCCCCGCACCCGTCATTACTCTGGCTCTGGTTGGGACGATGTGTGGCGGGGGCTCTTTAAAACCTGGCCCCGCCCACACCTCCACCTCACTGGCTGCAGAAATACAGGTTAGCATCCGACTTTATGAATTCTAGTCAGACAGTGAAGAACCCACACGTAGACATAGAACCCACACATAGACACAGAACCCACACATAGACATAGAACCCAAACACAGACGCAGACTGCAAATGAATTTCATCAGTGAATATGTGATGGACAAAACCTGCCTCTATTTCTGCAGCCACTCTGAATCATTTTGGGGATTTTTGGCTTGTTGGGTAAGCCTCAGCCCAGAACAACATTATAATGCTTTGATAGCACGTGATGTAATGTTTGGCTTAATTGCTCCCATAAAATCAAAGCTGATTCCCAAGCGGCACTCAGAAAGCCACAAAAAACACCATGTTAGAAAATGGAAATGATCCTAAGTTTTATGTACTCCTTTTAAAGTTAGCAGTCAATTTATGTATATTATTTATTCGTGTTTTTAAATAATCCTCTTTGTACAGTATGCTACATGTCAGCAGAGAAATACAGGAATATAAATTACAGCCATAAACATTTATTTAGCTCTGCTGGAGCCTGGGGCACTTTATTACCGAAAGAAACACACCGACACAAACAGGAAGTGCCTCGCTGTCGAGCGCACTCTGCATACAGGGGCCAGACTGTGCAAAGGGAAGCGTGGCGCTCTCATATCTGTTTGTTTATTTATATACATTTCCCAGCAGTGAAGCCAAAGGAGGAGGGACGTGAGGAGCAGTTTCTGTGGATAGTGGGGATTTTATTATACCTACAGGCTTTCAGCAGATACACACAGATCACTAATATACACTGAGTCGCCGTCATTAGGCTGCCCCACGCAGCCCTGAGTGCCCAGCGGAGTGTCGTGTGGAACAAAACGATCGCCAGCTGTCCGAACGGGCCCACCTGGCACCGGTTACGACCCTGTGGGGCACTGTTTACAGGGGGGCAGGAGGGCAGGGTGGGATGCTGGGTAACAAACAGGACAATTCTCTGGTAACGTGGCCAGCTGATCTCAAGCAGAGCCATCAGTGCAGGGATATACAGTCAGTCAGTGCAGTCAAGTGTGTGTGTGTGTGTGTCTCATCAGTACAGTCAGGAGTGTTTGTGTGTGTTGCTGGGACTCGTGAGAACAATTGAGAGAGTGTGTATGTATGTTTTTGTAATTATCACGTTGTGGGTACCAGATTTCCCCATAGTGTGATAAAAACCTGGAACCTTTTAAATTGTGGGGACATTTTATTAAAATCTGTGACTGCAATCAAAAAGGTAAAAAATCCAAAAGTCTTGTATTTTGTTTGGTTACTTATGGTTAAGTTTAGGGCTGGATAGGTGTGTGTGTGTGTGTGGATTATGTTTATATTACATTGTGGGGACCAAATGTTCCTCACAATGTAATAAAAACCTATTATTTTGATGTTGTAGGGACCATTTGTGTCTGTGTGGATGGTTGCTGATGGTTGTCATGGAATTGCGCTCTATCGTTGTGTGAAATCGGGCCCTGGTAACTGAGCCAAACTGACCAGTTCTCTGCCTCCACGCCACTAACTCAGCTGTCCCCAGCACCCCACGGAGCTGACATTCTGCCTGCCAGACCACTTGATCACTCCCAAATATCACTATCCTGGAAAAATACAGTTTAGAAAAAGTACTACAGTGCTGCCAAACAGAAGTGATCAAAACAGAAACATTCTCCCTGTTGGCACGGTGGATTAACTTCCACACCAGCTAATGCCTGCAGGAAATGTAGCAGCGCCCTCTATGGCTTAGGATGTTTTACTGCAACAACAGGTTCATCAAACAGCTTCAGCGCAAAAGAAATTGGAAGAATAATAAGCTAAAGATGAAGCTGAAATGACAATTTATATAACAGCAACTCCCGATTCCCGTTTCCACGACCCCCCAGCGTTTCATGCATTCCTAATTTGCAGAAGTAATCTAATTACACTTAATTACCAACGTAATTGGATGTGTCACACTGCAAAGCGCGAAAGCTGAAAGACGTCTTTCGCGTCGCCGAGCCGCAACGGGTGCAGCGACTTCAGAACGAATAAAGAAACAGAACAAGGAAGTCTGTTCGGAAACAGAGAACGGAGAAATGCAAATGTCACCCCAGAACAAGGGAGTGACAGACAGCCAATCTGAAAATTCAAAGATCCTCATTATTATCCAATACTGTGTGCCATTCTCTCATGGTTCTTAGAGGGAACCCTCATCCAAGGTAAAGGTTTGGTTGTTCATTCTCTGCAGTCTCCCCCACCTCCAGTGTCTGCGCCTTGGGGTCCTTGGGGTCACACAGTGATGTGTTGATGCGGTGGTTGTTGCGCACGCAGCGCTGGCTGGTGTTCTGTGGCTGCGGGAAGGTCTGCCTGACCAGCGTGAGCCGGCCGATGGACTTCATCACCAGCTCCTGCAGGTCCAGGTCGGAGATCTCCTGCAGGAGTGACAGAGAGGCCAGAACTGAGGGAAATGTCCAGGAAGCGATGGCAGAACGACAGGTGTAGCATCGGTTAACTGAAATTTCTAGATATGGCCAGATTAACCCCCTCAGCCATCACACACAAAAGGAGCAGAGCACTCATCCGGGGGTAGAGAAAACGTTCACACAAGTTCACTTCAACCATCAATCAGTCTCCGCGGTTGAATGCAGTCGCCTCAATGTCCAACCCACCATGCTCGGATGTTCGGCCACACAGCCAGGCACTCGTACAGAGCGTCAGGACACTGAGAACAAGCACACACATGCTGCTGTGTGTATAGGGTCGCCAACTTTCTCAACCCCAAATGAGGGACACTTTCTTGCAGGTGCGCAGGGCAGCTGACCAACAATAATGAAAATCGCAAGGTTTCATAATATAAATCTACATATTTCACAGTGTAAAAGGATAAGCCACTAGTGGCCAGTGCACACACGCACACCAACAACCGTGTCTCATAGCAACGTTTGCATGAGTTTGACCATGCTTACAGTAGTCTATTATTGGCCGACCAGGCTGTGACTGGAATACGGGACTGGAGCTGCCCCTGAAGGGACAAATCAAAATCACCCATATTTCGTGATGTCCCGGACAATTCCGGACGGTTGGCAACCCTATGTGTCTACAAGCCATACTGGATATGCGCAGGGAGACTCCTTTGACGGTGACGTGGGGGCGGAGCCAGCAGAAGGCCAGCCAGATGTGCACGAACTGCAGGGGTCCCTCGGTGTCAGGAAGCACCCACATGTAGCTCACTGCCAACAGTCATCTTTCACGAAACGCTCCCTTCCTGTGGCATCGTGAGTTTCCCTGCGACACCCGAATTTTATGTCTTATACTCTTCTCTGTGAAAAGCCAAGAGAAGCAGTTTGCACTCAGAAGTACCAAAGCCGGCCTTCTTGGCAACCAATCTGAAACTTTTTGCTGCTACCTCTACATTACCCACAATCCCCGAGGGGCCAGGAGGCATGACAGCGGAGCCCCCATGTGTGGGACCGGCAGCTGTCCTCTGTAATGTGCTTCGGTCCGTTTCACTACAGACATGCGGCAAATTCTGCTCCTGACTTTAGGAGAACTTTGGGTAGTGAGTCCATGGGCCGTTTCACTGTGAACTGGCTGAGTTTCCTTCCCCTCAGAAACTCCCAGCATGCGAATCGGCTTCCGGGTCGAGTCAGACCTATTTCGGGACCGCGTGAGCGGGGCCTCACCGTGATGGCCTGTCTTTGAAGACATGGCCGCAGAAAGCAAACGTGGCAGGGGCGCTCTGGAGTGAGGGGGCAGAGTGCCCTCTGCACTTCCACGCACACAGGAACCATGCTCTGAGATCTCTTTAATGCCTTACGGGCAGAATTATTTTTGCTACATCTTGCCAGGGACAATTTGAGTTACAGGGCTGGTCTTTGTCCTCACATTCCCTCACCCCCCACCCCCCCCCCCCCAAGAAAATCCAACCCCTACCCCCAGCACTC
>JAODLC010000044.1:6381222-6398890 GCA_026781145.1 Hippopotamyrus pictus
TAACTGCATTTTGTCTGTTCCAGCCAAGAGCAGCATTACAGAAACTGCCAAACTTGCAGATCCCATCTTAAGTGTTTCCCTGTCACTTTTACGACGGCTCTGTGATTCATGCCCTCTCTCCTGCCCGTGGCCGTCATTGCCACATGCCACCCATGCTGACCACGTGCAAAGACTTAAGCTTGCTGCCTCTCCATGCGACGCCCATCCCAGCACCCCCCTGGCAACCCCACCCCCGGGCACCTCACGGGACCTACGATGTCCCCACTACAAATGGACCTTTTGTGTATCTTGGTTTTGAGTACAGACTAGTAACCAAAGAGCCAACATCTTTAATGAACTCATTAATTAACTTATTCTTGGTAACATGTTGGCACTGTAAATGTTTAACGGTACATCTTCCAGACTATGATATGGCCGTTTCCAAGTTTCCATGCCCTCTGAGTGACCCGGAAGCACTCCTGGATTAAATAAACCACACACAAATCAAGGCCAGTGTCAGAAACATAGCATCTGAGTGTGGCAGCTAGCCTACTAACGTCATGACTGGATCAAGGGGACATCCTTATGGAACCTTCCCGTCCCTTTAGGACAAGTTATTGTCATCCGGTAAACAAGACTTCAGGTGAGCCTTGGACAGATAATGGTTAGCAGACTGCAAAAGTCGAGCAAAAATCTGCAAAAGCTCTGTGGGGTTTCTCAGCAAGAGCCGTCTCTGATGGCCAGTGTTCTGCTCCGTTCTGGCTCAGCACACCTGCCCAGTTCAGCACCAGGCCCTGCTGAGCCGACAGGAATGGTGAGCATGGCAGTGAGATGGGGAATACAGGAGGTCATGTGATGCTCATGGAGGCAGTAGGTGTCAGTTTGGCTAGCAGCAAGCCAGTCCGTGTGGGCTTCATGCAAGGGGAGCCTGTGTTTTATTTAAAATGGAGGGGGTGTGAGTTTGTGGTCAAAAATATCAGTGATTAAAAAGGTCAGGGAGTGAGACTGTAATCTGTAGGCACTTAACTTCCCTAGGAAAAGCACAGCCTGTATTTTTAATCCATCCATTTGTTCTCCGATCCCTGCATCCACACTCTGCTTCTCTCCAAGGCTTTGCTCTTCCCATCTACATTCCAATCAGTCTCCACTTCTTCTCTCCATCCTCTCGCTCATCCTCTCCTCCGTCCATTCCCCCTACGGCCCCCTCATCCTGTCTTCTGAGACGACAGGACACCCCAGAACACGGGTAGGAAAATGAGGCTTCTGTGAGCACCTTTTTGAACGATCTGTGGCTGTGTGTGTGAGTGAGATGGTCATTCAGCCCCCCCCCCCCCCCCCCCCCCCCCCCCCCACCACCACATGGGATGTATCTAATGATCCCTGGCAGCCATGGCAACCCTGGAGTAGCCGGGTGGCAGTGGGAGGCTAGGAAGCGGAAATAGTGCTGCGGTAGCTCAGCTCGCTCTCCATGACAGGCGGAACCTTCCGGAAGCCTTGAACACCATACCAAACACCAGAGTGCTAATCCGACTTTACTCTACTGGACACCAGAACGCTAATCCACACTCTCCCGAACACAGAAGTGTTAACCCATCTTCCCTCTGCTGAGTGCTAAACCAGCTTTACTTTAACCACCAAAGTGTCGATCTTTACTTATTACCCTGAACACACTAAAGATCATGCTGTCATTTTGTATAATGACCACTAATCTGTAATATGGCACTGAATAGAGTATTACAACCATCTTATATAATAATAATAATAATATCATCATCATTGTCAACTGTCCATGGAACACAAGCTCACATGTGTAGAACTGAAGACTAGTAATCAGTCATATATTATACTGAACACTATGACAAATTATAGCGTCTACTGAACACCCTTAATGACAGTGGCAGCTGGTGGTTAAAAAACTGAGGAAGTAAGAAGATAACACAATTTACAATATTATGATAGTGATTTTTTTTCCAAAGGAGAGAAAATGTGCTTTTAAATGGCAATAAAATTTTAGTATTGAGTTATTTCAAAGGTACTTATTTCATAATTTAATCTCAAAAATAGAGGAGAGACTGCCTTCTCCAACTCGGCAGACAGCTGAGTTAGCGGCGAGCGCTGCAGGTGGCCCAAAGTTAGGGATGAGTCTGTCTTTAAGTCGAATTTTTAGATAAGTCGTAACAATAATGATACAGGACATAAAATCAATAATAATAATAGTGATAATGAAAGTAACTACATACAGTACTGTACTGTACCTCAAGTCGATGAATAGCAGAAGCCGTGCAATGTTTTCACAAGCATCACAAAGCAGTGTGTGCGATCCTTATTACAAACTGTTCTACTGGAATTTTATAACATAATAGGCTTCATAGCAGTTTGTTTGTAAGTATGAGTTGTCCATAAGTCCGATGTAATTAACCCGAGTACTGCCTGTACTGTAGATGTAGTGTGTGTGTGTGTGTGTGTGTGTGTGTGTGTGTGTGAACCTGCATCCACCTCAGACTTCCCCAGGAATGCGATGTGACACTGACAGCCCTGTGGACCCTCCAGTCCAGATTATTTCTGCAAGGTTCGGAGAAATCCGGCCATTTTAGCAGAAGAACAAAGGGAGCTTTGAAGACATCTGGCCAAAGGCTAGAGCACGATGTCATTCGGAGGGACGGTTTCTCGCACGTCGAGCAGAAAGGCGGTCGAGCGCGAGCAGAGCCCGGTGCGGATCTGAGAGGGCCTGATGTGGACATGGCAATTACGTGGGGGCTCTCTTTCTGGCTGATAGTGCATTTCTGAGGGGGGGTGCCAGAAGCTGCCAAGTGACACAGAGCCATCCCATCTCTCAGCCTTTGTTAACTGAGTGTTTGATGGAATATGTTTGAATTTCACATGCTACAGCATTTCCACCCCTAATCATGCATGAAAGAAGGGAGAGACACAGAAGGGCGGGGGGGGGGGGGCAGAAGTGAAGGAGAGGGAGATTCGAAAGTGTCCCTCGAACAGATGGGCTCTCTGTCAGGCGATCGGGAGGACAGGATTCAGCGCTCCTTCTCCCTCCTCCCCCAGGCCTCTGCCCGACGGCCAGACCACGTTCCTGCTCTTTAATCCGCCATTCCGAGATCCGGTTCTGCAGCCGCATGTGGGGGGGGGGGGGGTTCCACAGTGGATTACATCATTTTTACGGGTCACGCAAAAACGGAGTGACGCCACGGGGCCAAGACATGAAAGATGCAGCTGGAAACTGGTAATCTGTTAATCTGACCCCGACGCCAGATCCTTATTACCGAGCACTGACCAGTTTAAATAGACAGGCACAGGAAATTACACTGTACGGCATCCGCTCCCCTTTGTCTATATGGCCACAGATCATGACAAACGGGTGCAGCCGGGGGCATCGGGGTCCACATGGACATTGACTCCCACCCCCGTGATCCTGTCATCCAAAAACCCAAAGTCTCCTGGTGTGCAGATGGAGATGATTCAATGAAGCAGAAAGGAATGACGCAGGAGAGACAACCTAATTAGCCCCGTCCATCTCGGAGGAGCATGCTGGGATTGGGGTCGGGGGGGGGGCGAGGGAGGTTGGAGAAACAAAGGTACTCGATGACAAAACGGACCCCGGGCACCACGGCAACCTGACGTAACCACGGCTACGGCAGCATCTGGCTCGGTGACTGGACAGAAAATGAGCCAAGTAAGGGACGTGGCTAAATGGTGCCTCGGTCGCCTACTCAAGTCGTCCATCTAAGGAACCTGCTCACTGTGTCTGACTGACATCCAGAACCAGGACGAGGATCCTGGGGCTGCCCTCGTTACCTCTGTTTTCACCCCTGCCCTGAAAATACCCCCCTAGTTACGGCAGCCAGGCTCCAGCAGAGCAGATCAGCGGCCCCCACCAGGGGGCTCCTCCCCGTTCCCTCGCTCATCCTAATTTGATGAAGCAATAAACATTAGTGTTTACGGGAACACAATAAACATAAATGCAAATTAGCTGCATCTTCGCTCCCAAGGTGGAGTATCTCAGCGCCAGCTAAACCCCAAACAGGCCAGTGTTCGTGATTCCCGGGCTCTTCCGCTCCGCTTGGTACGCAGGCCGGGGTCCAGCCCGCCGGCCCGATTCAGCGGAATCACCATGCCAGACGGCGTCGGCCTTCGATGTCTCACCGCGCCCAATCAGAATTTCTTCCTCCTTCGGCTAGGCCCTACTAGACCAATGTCCTGAGCACAGCAGGGGTGTTCTAGGTATTTTTTAGGTAGAGGGGCCATAATTCATGCCAATCTTATCAATAGGCCATCATATGTTTTCAGTTGTTGGCGACTGAGCACCAAGGCGAACAGGGCCAATCAGCTGGGACTAGTGACCCTGTGGTCCCGCCCCCTATATGCTCCCGCTGAGCAGACACAGCACTGGCTTCCAGGCCCCACCTCTCCTGTGTAGTCAGTGAATTGTTCTAAACCACTGAGCATCTGTTATACTGTAGGTTCTGCTTCACCAACATCGTACTCTAAAGCATCATATGAAAGTCATTTGAAAAGTCATAACTGTGGACCATCCAGTTTGGATAAAAGCATCTTATAAACAAATAGATTATGTTTATGAAGAAGGAAGCTTCAGCACCCACCCCTCTCCCCCCCACACCCTCACAGCCTTGGTCACATGTGCACATAGTCATTACCGTTTGGACTGAATCTAAATGTCAAGTTCAAAGTTAGATTCAAACAGGCAACTGTAACCTGGACACATTTTTTACGCAGGCCACACTCAAAACATGTTCAGATCACATTCAGACCATAACCTCGCACCCTCGTTTTAAAAGGGAGGACTCGGTTGGCTTCTCTTTTCAAAAGATCCGGAAGGTTCCACACTGTCTCTGACCCTTAGAGGAGGGCTTCGTTTGTCGTTCCTGCTCCTGCTCCTGCTCTCTTTGCGCTCGTTGTCCTTCCCGTTAATCACCCTGAAAGACTCATGGTCCCTTTGACCTTCCGGCGTTCCACATTCCGCCTGACCGGGGGCGCCGTAACCGCGGCGAGGCAGAAAGGCCGGAACAGCATAATGAGGGCTTTTCACGCGCTGCCTGTTATCCGCCGCTGCGGAATCACACCCGTGACAGCTGCGCCATTACCACGGGGTTCCATGCGAGCGAGCTTCGATATGTATTTTGAGACATGTTACACAAACAATAATTTCAAAGGCTTCCAGTAGGTATGTGGAAGAGACAGCAGCTACGTGCAGCCGTGACAATTCCTCTCCAGGAACGAAAAATAAAAATACCTCTAATTGCAAGTATCGCCAGCAAACTGAAGCATGTTGTTTTTCTCTCCAAGGAAACAACCTCAGATCTACTTCCTGTTACATTACAAAGTGAAATTATACTCATCTCCTCAGACAGTACCTGGCTGCGCATCTTCGCTCAGCTTATGATTGCTGGCACTCGAACGTTAAGGCGGCTTTGCACCCCGGTGCGTTACCCCCGGCGACGCGTTTCGCATTAATAGGCAATGACGTTAGCTACTGCCGCTGCTGGCTACTGACTTTCAAATCAATTAAATCCAATTCGTTTTTACACGCCGTCTGCGCCTTCCTTGCCAAAATAGTTTTGCGAAGAACTTAAAGATCTTGAGATTACAAGTCTTCGGAATGTGAAGGAAACTGACGTTATTCAGAACCAACAGTGAAATATTTAATCTTAATGCCTTTTTCTGTTTGAATAGCAACTTTTTTCATTAAAACTACACTGTTGTGGATATAAAATTCACATAAACATCAATCGATACTTATTTATGTGAGTGAGTAGTTGGTGTGATACCAAGTGGTATTTCTTGATTAAATAGCTACTTATCCTCCTGAAATGGTTAATGTTACATACTGTAAAGTGAAACACCATAGTGATAGGGGGAGTGGAGGATGAGGAGAAGCCCCCCCACAGCCCCCAGAATCCAACACAAGCCTAGACCATCCATCTCGGAACTGTTAATCAGATAAACGTGTAGCGTATAGCGTTACTCAGATAAACGTTTGTTTCTGCTAAAACAACACAAATTGATAATAATACGAAACACTTGTGGGAGTTTTACTTACACAAAAATATTCTCAGGGCAGAACAAACAAATTGGTTTAGAGAGGTAAACAACCAAATTGTAGAGGACCGGGGGCGAAGCAACTAGTGGAGGTGGGACTAAGACATCTGATTGGTTAGTCTGACATCTAACCTAGATCTGATTGGTTATCTCTCTGAACCAATCATTTTTCGTTTTGTCCTCAGAACATTTTCGTATAAGTGAAACTCCCATTAGCATACGAAACACTGACAGACAGTGAAATAGACCAAAGAAACAGGCAGACAGAGTTTCGTTTAGCCTGGTGCTGTCCTCGTCATGTCTCTCCCCCCCCGCCAGGTGACCTAGGTGAGTCAGAGGTGACAGGTATGAAAACCCAGGAGGAGTAAATATGTCAGCAGCAGTATCTAAAAACCTCTCATCTACTCAGTCCCACACCCCTACTCTCCTAACCATTTTCACTCCATTCCTCTTCTCCCACATTTCTGCCCTCCCCCTCCCTTCCCTGGGCCATCCTGTCACCCTACTCATCTCTCCTCCTCCTCTGTTTTCCTCTCGCTGCTGAGCTCACACACACACACACACACACGACGTGTTTAATGCCTTAATTCTACTCCCCTGTCAGACGCCGTGTCGCTCTGATATTCCAATTTAACAAAGACTGTGATCCAATTTGAGAGCTGGCGGGCTCCCTCTCGGAGCGGACATGGCGCGAGGAGTACGTCTGAGTGTCGGCGGGCGTGTGTCCGGGGCTCCTTCCCAAGTCTCCTGCGTCAGTCGGCCAAATTTTATTTCGCAAAAGCAAGTAGCCGCAGAGGGCTCTACGCGTAATTGTCCAAAGGGTATTCAGGAACAGGAGCTCCGGTCGGTCAGCGAGAGGGAAAGTGTCTCTGATTCTCCAAAGCGTTCATTATTCCCTGTATCTACCGGCTCCCTCTGCCTCAGGGACCTGCCTTAGTTATGGGCTTAACACCTCTATCATCTCTGTCCCAGCCGTCTGCAAGCCGCTGATTTCTGTTGTTTTGACGCCGGTCGCTTACATTCAGGCTCAGGGTGCCTGATTTGATTTGGAACCATAAACTCCCCCCCCCTCCCATCCCTGCCCGCTGGTGCTTGGAAGAAAATGAACGGATAGCAAAGCGTGATTGACAGGAGGAGGAAATCAGGCAGGGAGATAGCAGAACAGGAAACACAAGTATCAAAGAAATCATCAAAACCTACGCTGTTGTGTGTGTGTGTGTCTGTGTGTATGTGTGTGTGTGTCCGTGTGGATTATAAACACTGTATTTTGTTTATATTACAAAGGTTCCCCACAATGTGATAAAAACCTGCTATTTTGACGTTGTGGGGGCTATGCCAGAAGTCTCATATTTTGTTTGGTTACTTATGGTTACGGTTAGGGCTGGGTAGGGGTTAAGGTCGTCATGTTTGGATTAGAGTTTTCCCCATAGAGATGAATGGAGTGTCCCACAAAGATATAATAACAAACCTGTGTGTGTGTGTGTGTGTGTGTGCGCTTTATTTTATTTGTGAAGGTTGTCAGCCGCCCGCCCCCTTACAGGAAAGGGGACATATACGGCGTTTGCATACTGAGAGAGGCTTGCAAGCCAAACTAGGCTTTCCAGGGAATTATTTTGCCCTCCTTTATGTGCTATTTATCTACCTAATAAACTGGCAGGCAAAGACATTACTATTCCACATAATTCTATAGCAGCTTATATGGATTCGTAGAATTTAAAATCTTTGCTAGCATTTGGGAATAGAATGAAAAAAATCCCCAGTACGTCTAATGGTCTGGTTCTGCATTTAAAGGGGACACATTACCAGTTTGTTTTGCTTTTTTTTTTTTTTCCTCTGCTCTATACTCGTGACACCTGAGGGCTCCCCAACACAGCAAACTCGCGCAATAATGATCTCCCTCTCGTACCGCTAATGGAGAAATGCTAAACAGCAGGAGCGCTAGTGACCGTTTCCGTGGGGTGGGGCTAAAGCATTGATTGCCTCACGTGTTCTTCGCATTTTCCAATCGGGAGGTGGGGCGGCGCCCTGGCGATGAGACGGTTTAGCTAATTACGGTGGGATGCCCCCCCGCTCTGGATTAAGCTGTCGGGATGGAACAGGCCTTTGTTAATGATTCGGTCCCACAAAGCAAAATGGCCCCAACTCCCCAGGATGCTGTGAGTAGGGCTATTCTCCTGCTGTTTTTCTCTGTGTGCGGTATTAACTCAGCGAGTCTGTTTGATGCTGTCGGGGTTAAATGTTTTTTATCTGGTATAGGTGCAGAGCTACAGCACTGTTTAGTATGCTTCCATGTCCGTACATTAATACCTAAACTGCATGTGGCTGTCTTAAACTTGCCCTTTTAACAGAACTGTCCTCCTTTACAGGGCTGTGTGCACACTTATCGGGGGGGAGCTGCTCAAATGGGGGGAGGGGGTCGATATATCCCTTGGTTAAACTTGCACAATTGTCAGTCATAAAGACCTCAAGACTTGAAAGGGGAGGTAATTTTGATCATTCAGGAGGGGACTCAAGCCCTTTAAAATGCCTGTGGTAAAAAATATGAATAGGTAACTAAACAGTGGAATCCGCTTATGTTCCTTTTGTGAAGATTACCTTGGAAGCCCGACCTGTCTGAGGCTCCAGGAGCCCGGGGCCTGACCTGTCTGAGGCTCCAGGAGCCCGGGGCCCGACCTGTCTGTGGCTCCAGGAGCCCGGGGCCCGACCTGTCTCAGGCTCCAGGAGCCCGGGGCCCGACCTGTCTGAGGCTCCAGGAGCCCGGGACCCGACCTGTCTGAGGCTCCAGGAGCCCAGGCCAGTCCTCCAGCTCGGCCTTCGCAGGGAAGTACCACTCTCCTCAAGCAAATGTCAGAATCAGCCACTAAACCACCTTTATTAATTGGGGAATGAAACTGCGATATCAGTCTCCAGTCACATTAAAAAAATCTGATTTCATATAGAGGCCTCAATCTTTTCATTTGTGAGCAATCAAGTGCATAGAGAAGGTTGTTATTCTAAGTGAGATTTGATTTACCACTGGGTATCAGGTGTAGAAATCAAATATAATCAGCTGTTCTCCGATGAGAATAACAGGTCCAAGAAGTCTCACTGCTAACTGGTCCTTCTGTGGACAGGGCAGAATTCCCCAGAGCGCTAGTCTGCAAAGCTGATCTGCAGTCCCAGTCACGTGGTCGCCGAATCACATTTTGTTTTTCTGAGAAACTACCATACTGATTAAATTCACCAAATGACATCTTTTAGTTTCAGTTGTTAGCTTTAAAGGGTATATCGCTTAACGGCAGGCCTGAGGCTACAGAGCAGGGGAATTAATTATCAATATGAGTATCTATATGGTTTTCCATATTCTGTACATATGGCTATGTTAAATTATACTGGAGTGAGATCAAGAAAGAATCCATCCAAGGCTGGAAATTAAACTCGCCCACTCGCCTGAGACGAGTCATTTAGATGAAATGTGAAAAAAAATTTCATGTTGGAAATTTGTAATTCATAAGTTCTACCATGGATTGATTGATCCATCCATCCATCCATACATCCATCAATTCATCATCCATCCATCCATCCATCCATCCATCAATTAATCCATCAATTCATCATCAATACATCCATCAATCCATCCATCAATCATTAATCCATCATCCATCCATCCATCCATCCATCATCCATCCATCCATCAATTCATCATCCATCCATCCATTCATCAATTAATCCATCAATTCATCATCAATACATCCATCAATCCATCCATCAATCATTAATCCATCATCCATCAATCCATCCATCCATCAATTCATTATCAATACATCCATCCATCAATCCATCCATCAATCATTAATCCATCATCCATCCTTCCATCTTTTCATCCATCCATCCGTCCATCTTTCCATCCATCCATCCCTTTTCCAGCCACTTATACAGCGTCCTGGAGTATTCTGCAGCCTATCCCAGTCCCCACAGGGCACACAGCAGGGGTACACTTTGGGCACGACGCCCATCTACCGCAGGATGAAGTGAAAAGTTTGCTTTGAAACAATCTTTTCTAAAACTTGGAAATGACCTCTTGATGCTAAGCTAAAGAGCTTAGAGGTGCGTGATGCGGGCAGGCGTCTGCATGTTAAGAGTGTCTGCCTGCTGATTATACAGCATGCCCGGCCCTTGAAACGCCTCAGTGTTCCTGCTCGCCTTGCGGCTGTTTTCAAAGTGCGGCATCCTCAGGCCAGCGTTGAGATGCGGCTGGCGATCTCTCCGCCAGCCAGCAGGCGTGGAAGGACAGCTCTGCGCTCCCTGCCATTTCAGCTCGACCCTTGCATTAGCGACAGCGGCCAAAAGCGCACTCTGCAGTCAAAACCATAAAACTGTGACACGCCCACCGCCTCTCCCCTCTACGGGGGGCAAACACCTGCCAAAAAAGTCATCCATAAATAAGATGATGAATGACTGTCTCCGGTCAGCCAGTGTCCCCTCAGCAATCCAGCAGGGTGATGCCAAACTATTAATGAGATCCATGTTGGGAAAGAGAATCAAAGAAAGGATGAGGAGCATAATTATGGAATTATGGAGTCCTGAAATGCAGACACTTGTATCCAGTGGAGTCGAAAATGGCACCCATTGTTGTGAAGAATTTCAAGGACTTAAATGCTTGTTCATCTCCTCAGAAGATGATCTGGTGACCTCCAGATATTCATAATCGAATCTGTGGTCTCCTGACTGATTTTCACTAAAAACGTAATGATAACATCAATCACACCACTGAGATGAAATCAAAACCAGTACACTCCCTCCTCCCAGGACCCAAAACCAGTGTGCCAGCCTCTGCCTTAGGGAGTAGCCTAAGTTATGAGCTTAACACCTCTATCATCTCTGTCCCAGCTAAAACAGAGCTCACGCCAACACCCCCGGTCCACCGCCGCCATCTGCAAGCCGCTGATTTCTGTTGTTTTGATGTCAGCTGCTTACATTTGGGCTCAGGGTGCCTGATATGATTTGGAACTATCAAGCCGTTGGTGCTTGGAAGTAAATGAACGCACAGCAAAGCGTGATTGACAGGAGGAGGAAATCAGGCAGTGAGAGAGCAGAAGAGGAAACGCAAGTATCAAAGAAATCATCAAACAAACAAGCAATGACACCACTGAGATGAAATGAAAATCAGCACCCCTACCCCCTCACCGGGACCAGAAAATGGCTGTCGCCTCCTTACCAAAACCTGCCAACCTGCCAATCTCTCCATATCAGTTTAGACTGTTTTCCTATTTGTGAAGTTTTCAACACATTTCCAGTTAGGACTCCACCAACGTAAACCTCGGCACCGTGATCTCACCTGTAGGGGTAGGTTCATTGTTTCTGGGACCTTTGGAGCCTCCAAATCCTAAATTAATAGCTAGCGTGTAGAGTCAGAAGATCACCTACCTAATGGTTATGGAAACATTGCAGCTTCAGCATCTCCTGAATAAGGAATTTATTTAAGGGTTTGCGTGATGGCAAACACCATGACCAACATGACAGTCAGCCCTATTATCTCATCAGTATGACAATCGGTACCATTATCTCACCAATGTGACAATTGACACCGTCACCTAATCAGTGTAACAATTGGCACTATTACCTCATCAGTGTGAAAATCGGCACCGTTACCTGAGAAACATGCAAACTCTCCTCACGTTTCTATCACAGAGAATTTTATTGTTAATCCGCAAGAACAAAGACTGTCTTACAGGCACCATGACCCCTCTTCTTTTACCAGCATGTGACACCGCTCTGTATATCTGCATAATTTCGCCATCTAACCATCACTGTTGTCGACCATGTCACTTTTTAGCTGGATGAAGGTAAACCAGTGTGATACAGAGACCAGCATCCCATACTAAGCATCACAGATGCGCTGGGCCTTCCTCTTCACGAAACCATGACCGCGGCAGCTCAGCCATCATGCTCAGATGAGTTTCGGCCGCCTGTGGTTTGTTCCAGTGTAAGGGGTGAAGTGAGAAGAGCGGACTGGAGATTAGAGAGTTAGGCAACAAGACGTAAGGGATCCCAGTGTGATTATTTTGTTTTTCATCTGTTCCTTTTTGGTTGTTCTTTTTTCAGACATAAAATGAGGTGGGGGGGGGTGAGTCTGGTTAAGATATGTGCTTCGCAGAGAAAAAAAGGGAAAGGGGGAGTGAGGAGGGAGAGAGGTTTCAGTCGCCATGGAAACACTAATTCAATTCTAAGGCCGGCCACAGAAAAAAGGAAAAAGTGCTTATCACTGTTGACTTTTCTTCCCTCGTCTCTGAACCAGTGGCTCGCATGAATAGACAATTCTGTGTTTAATACCCTCCTCATCTCGCTCTTAGGAATGCAGGAAGCATGTCTATGGGATTCGGGGCTCCGCCACACTGACGCTTTCTGTTCCTCGCACAAAGACGCCGCGGTCCGAACGCCCCTTATTAAGCCCCCGCTCACCGGCGCCACTAGGCTTAAACGCTGCGGCAGATCGTAAGCAAGCGCTACGTCATTATGCCGTTGCCATTCATATTTCCGAAGGATGTGACTCTCTTCCCTGGCTGAATGTGGCCAGCTGATGTTACTACGGTGGCAGAGCACTTTGCGGATGACTTCTAGCACTCTGGATGTCGTCATTAGGACTGTGCCACACCTGAGTAATGTGGCCACAATTATGAGCCTCCGCATAAACGCCACATGAATATAAAACAGCAGATGGGGGTCCACATCACTTTGAGCCGCTGCCTAAACTTCAGCATTTGGGGGGGGGGGGGGGGTTCGAATCCCACACGTTTCGGACACAAACAGAGAGAGAAACAATGCTAACTCTGAAGATTAATTATAACTGCTGCTCTGCAATTAACTTGTAGTGCTGAGTATCGATTCGCATACTCCCGGTAAATTCTGACCATGCTGTGGTGCAATGTGAAGCAGTTGCGTGGTGACGGCAGGCAGGAAGCTACTGGATTGCCCATATACCTCTGCCTTCTGCCAGATACAGTATGTCTGCAGACCAAGAACAGACCATAAATATCTATGCATTTCTTAATAGTTACTGAGTTTTAATCAGCATTCCTAAAATTTCTGTTACTGGGTGAAGGACTAGGTCTTGTAACCAGAAAGTTATAGGTTTGAGTCCCTGGAGCCAGCATGCCTCTGCGTGTCTCGCTCCTTTGTGTGCTTCACTGGTCTCACTACCCCAGGCAAGAGTCACCCTGCATTGTGACACCTGGCATGCAATTAAATAATATAAAATAAAAAAGCACTTGAGGAAATGGCAGGACGGGATCTGTGCTGAGATACTTCACCCCTGGGGCCTCGTCTCATTCCCACACTCATTTATTACTTTTGTGTTGTGAATCAATGGGGAGAGAACTCTGAGGGAGTCTGGTTTGTTTTGCACAGTGCAGGGATTTTAAATAGCCTGTTTTTTTTCATTTAAAATAGCAAGAAACTTCCCCTAAGAAAACCGGCTATACTTCAGACAAATGTGATCCTCTGCAATAGGATCAAAGATTCAGCTTCTTTGAGGGGTGGGGGTGAACAGAAATAAAAATTTAAAAATGAGATTCTCTTTGTGAAGTGGCACCTGTGTTTATGAGCAGTGACGGGGTGAGCCCTGCTCTGCCCGGGGGGGAGGGGGTAAGGGACCAAACCAGCCGGACTCCTTCGATGGAGAATCGGGTCTCACCGGAGCAGCTCTCTAGGATGATGTGGGTGGGGAAAGTGGGAGCACAGCAGCAGGAGCTGGACGGGGTGAAATGGTGGGATTGTGGGGTGGCAGTACTGCGAGACAGCAGGACAGAGGTAGAGTGACAAAGCAGGACTGTGGGAGGATAGAGGGCATGTGGGACAGTGAGACAGCGGGACTGTGGGACAACAGGTCAGCAGGACAGTGGGAGAGCAGGATGGCGGGACAGCAGGACAGTGAGACAGGAGGACAATGGGACTGTGACATAAAGGACTGTGGGACAATAGGACAGCGGGACAGCAGGACGGTGGGACATCAGGACAGTAAGACAGCAGGACAATGGGCATAAAGGACTGCGGGACAATAGGACAGCAGGACAGTGAGAGAGAAGGATGGTGGGACAGCAGGACAGTGAGACAGCAGGACAATGGGCATAAAGGACTGCGGGACAATAGGACAGCAGGACAGTGAGAGAGAAGGATGGTGGGATATCATGTGTTGGACAGCAGGACAGCAGGACTGTCTTCTCTCATGTCTCCTTTTGGATAAACTTTTACAGTATACTGATCTCATGTTAAATAAGAGAAATATCAGGGTGCATGGGAAGCAGGGATGTATCGGCTGTCTAGACCGTGACTGTGATCTTCCTCCTGGGCAGCGCATCGCAGTGAGAGGCTGTCGCGTTGCATGAGGGCGCCACACCGCGAAGATGACCTCCCTCGTCCTCTAACCCGAACTCCAGCGTGGCTGGGCTGCTGTCGCGCTTGTCTTCTCCTCCGGGGAGACACAGCTGGGCGAAGGACGGGGACGAGTGCCTAGGATTTGGCTGCTGGCTCCCTCAAAGGCATGTATGTAGGCTTTTACAGCCGGGATGTAGCAGACGGGTCAGGTGTGCCGGGGCTGGCAGGTACTTCAGGCAAACATCAGCCAGTACAATGCTGACAGTGCAAAGGGATCAGCAGCAGCTGCATAACAAGACCTTCACCAATAAATAATAAACCTGCCAAAATATATCATCCATTAACACTGGTGGTATTCAGACTGTTTTTGACAGGGCCCTCCTAGGGCTGATATATTTGTCCTAACCCTCCCCCCCAGCCCCCCAAACAAACCCCAAAATAAGCTTTAATCATTACATAAAATGAAATAAAATGCAATTATTTTAATTTGTTTTCGTCATGTAATGTGTACAGGGATATACTGTGTTCAAATTATTTTTAATATTTCCAAAAGGTTGCCAATTAAAAACAGGTGTGCCCCCTCCTCACACTCCCCTCCATCCTCTGTTTTTGTTTATCCACTCACCTGTGACCCCCTACAATTCCATCGTGCCCCACTAGGGGCACACTCCCCATGGTTTGCATTCCTCTGTCCGATGATATTGCATCAACAAAACTATTTTCTGTAAAGCTTCCAACTCAAGGTACTGCAGCACTGCCCGTTCCTGAAAGAGGTTATGGGTTCAAGGTGCCGTTTAATCATGCCGATTGTGTCTATCTGTCATCACCATAAAAGGGGCGGGCGCGGATTTTCAGATCAGATTTGGAGTTTTGTTTCACAGCAGACGGTTTTAATTGAAAGCAAAGTATCACACAGGCAATCAAACAAGATCACGTAAGATAGGAGAGGAACTCAGATTCCTTGGTATTGTTTACCGTTTCTATAATTCGCTGTAATTACCGCCGTGCCGTATTTCACTGGAAGCCAAAGACGTGAACTATGAGAGGAACATCGCGTGCTAAAGAGCTGCAGACACCGTCACTTTTATCCGCCATTATACGATGCAGCGAAACTTCAGAAAGAGAAACGGGCACGAGAAAGCGAGAAGAGCTCCTTCAGAGATCTGCTTCAACTCGGGGGATTTTGTCGAAAATCGTAGATGAAAGCGCCTGCCTTGTTATGAGTGTCGGGCTAATAAACCCAGTGAAACGTTCAGGGTAAACAAGCATGTCGGAATCACCGCCACTCGCCGAAGGGTCTCCTTCAGAAAGGCGGGATGCAGAGCTGTTAACCGCTGCAGAAAGCAGGGCTTACGTAACTGTCTGCACAAGTCGCAGGCCAAGGTGGATCAGGGAGATCGAGCAGATTAAGTTTGAAATTACGATGAAGCAGATTTCAGGATCATTTCCTCACCCTTAACCCCAGATTGTTACTCAAATTTGATCATGGAGGTTAATCATATCCCACAAACCACTCTGGCTGTGACCAGCTCCGCCTACTCCTTCTCAGCTCCACCAATCATTCCTAGCTTAACAAACAGGAGCTTTTCAGCGTCCTATCACTGAAAGTGAATCATGTTTCATGTTTATCTATGAGGACATGAAAGGCACGGAACCCCAGGTGCACCTTCCAGCGCATTACGGATCCAGGCATTCTGAGGCTCATTAATAACCAGGGAATGTTACATTATCCTTGCAACGGCAAGCTAACTCTCCCAGTCCTTATGATAGCACTTATTGGTTTTACCAGAGCAGCATCCAGATCCTCCATGCCTCAGTTGAGCCTGACATCAGCCTGATACAGCCTCTCCCAGATGTCCACTCATGGGAGTTTTACTTACGCAAAAATGTTCTGAAGGTAGAAGGAAAAAAACGATTGGTTCAGGGAGATAACCAATGAGACTGTAGAAGAGGTGAGTCCAAGCAACTAAAGGAGGCAGGACCAACCATCAGATGTCTTGGTCTCACCTCCTCTACAATCTGATTGGTTAGCTCTCTGAATTAATCATTGTTCCTTCTGCCCTCGGAACATTTTTGTGTAAGTAAAACTCCCACGTGCCACGAGTCCCCTGATGAAATCCATGGGGAAGCTTCAGTTCAAAGGCTACAAAGTCAGTATGTTGGCTGCCAGATTTCGGGAGACCATTACGGCCGCCTTTGTTTGGATTCTGTGTCACTCTCAGATTAGATCCCCACCACTATCCGCTTTTTTCCCTTATTTCTGGGGCATTTTTTGCCCCACTTCTGTCAGGAGAGGCTTGAATGCAGAGTGACAGCCTCAAGCATGGGACCCAGGCTCCAGATTTCCTCTCGCTTCCCCCTTGGTCCCACTCTGTCGTGCTAAGGAACAGAAAGCGTAACGCACAGTGAATGCTAACGGGGCTCAGTGCCTCATCTTGGTCAGGAGGCAGCACGGCGGTTAAAGAAGATGCTATAGGCTCAAGTCCATGGGGTGTGAATTTGGGCAGAGAACTTCATGCCCAGATTTATAAGTGGTTTATGGACTTTTACACAAAATTCATAATAGTAAATAACCATGAACGACCAACAGGGAGACACTCTGCTGCTTGGCTTACATCCACAGGTCCTTCCGAAAGTGACCGGGGATATGGGAAAACCAGGAACCGCCCACCCTGCACTGATGCACTTACTGCAACCTTCAGAGGAAGGAGGGGTGAAGAAGCACGGCAGCAACGGAGACAGCACAAACAAAAGGGCACCCGGTGTTCAAGGTACGAGGAAAACAGAGCCGGCACTTCCGAGTAAAAACTACATTACAATGATCAGACAAAAGTCGGTTCCACAGCGGAAAATAGACACTTCTAGAAGATTTATGCATACGTGACATGGGGGGGCAGTATAATTTAACTCTTAATTTCCACCCCCTCTTTACTTTCCCCTGATTTATCTGCCTCTCCGATCATCTATAACTGGTCTGATGAGGGCGACGAACGCAGCAGAAATAATGATATATTTTTTAATGGACTCGCAGCCGGGTGGCGCCGCAGCACACATGAATGTTTTATGGGTATTTAAACAAGTCAATTTCATGCAAATGTGCCCATTGCCTGCCACGGCGGAATTTACAAACAGCCGCCGCCGCGTTTGGGGGGTGCCGCGGTGGCACACGTTCTGCCCTGCCCGATTATAAACGCGGAAACCACAGCTCTTGCCCGCCCACCTGCACCTTCATCTCCTCCAACCCACCAGCCCCCCCCCCCCCCCCTCC
>JAODLC010000044.1:6398990-6416602 GCA_026781145.1 Hippopotamyrus pictus
CCCTAGTCACTGGTCAAGAGTGTATCCCCCACCCCCCCCCCCCCCCCCCCCCCCCCATCCGGCTCACCCTCAGCCATTCGACGGGAGGCGGGCGTGAGGCTTTTTTCATCTGCTAAATTAAAAATTCCGTTCTGTGGACAGTCCTGGCAGGTGCATTAATTTCACAGGTGAGAGATTTGCCCTTGGTCTGGCTTAACTGGCTCATATTAACGTGGGACTGGGGAAACTTGGCCAATAATGTGCAAGAACTTTGAAGCTGAACTTCCAGACCTTCAAAGATCGGCCGTAAATACATAAAGCCGGCAGCCGGCGCGTATGACCGGCTCTCTGTGTAGGCATGACAGTGTGTGTCATCATAACGCAGGCAGCCTCCTGTATGCCTTCTCCATCTGACGGTGAAGGACCAGGCAGTTGATGTTCCCATATTTAAGTTCTCGAAACAGAACAGCAAGGCCATTAATGGAATATGCATGACCAATTAGCTCCTGCTTTCAATGCTAGCTTTGAAATTCAACCCAAACAGATACCCTCTTTGAATGAGAGGGGGCAATTATTTTCTTGGAGGACAGAATGTACTGGAACCCTTCATGGTGCGATGATCTGGGCTCTGATCCTTGTCCCTCTCAGCAGTTATCTCCACAGAGGTGAGGGTGGAGCAGGGGAGGGGGTGTGGGGTGGGTGGGGGGTTTGGCTAAAACCAGTCACAAGGGAGGCTTCGCAGTCCTGTTACGCTCCATTTTTATCTCAGTCAAATTATAATTTCCATCGTTCAGCAAAGTCAAATGGAGGTCTTAGCGTGGAACAATAACAGGGGAATGCAGTGGCTGTGTAAGGGGAATAATGAGAGACAGGAGGAGAGAGAGACGGCGAGGGGGAGTGAGAGGAGGAGAAGGAGTCAGAGAAAGGGGCAAAGGGGGACAGATAAGGGAGAGAGGGGCAAAGAGGGACAGAGGGAGAGGAGGAGTGAGAGCAGGAGAGAGAGAAGGAGAGAGGGGCAAAGGGGGACAGAGAGAGGAAGAGAGAGAAAGGGACAAAGCCGGGGAGAAGAAAAGAGAAAATGAGAAGGAGAAGGAAAGAAGGACAGCTAGGGAAGGGGGAAAAGAGGAGGGGGAGAGGAACAGAGTGGGAGAGAGAGAGGGAAGACAGAAGAGGGGACGAAAGGAGGAGAGGAGGACAGAGAGAGTGAGATGTAGAGGGAGACAGGGACGGAGAGAGAGATACAGTCATAGAAGGGGTCAGAGAGCAGAGGGACAGGGGGACAGGGACACAGAGGGATGGGGACAGAGAGAGGGGGACAGGGACACAGAGAGATGGGGACAGGGACACAGAGAGATGGGGACAGGGACACAGAGAGATGGGGACAGAGAGAGGGGGACAGGGACACAGAGAGATGGGGACAGAGAGAGGGGGACAGGGACACAGAGAGATGGGGACAGAGAGACAGTGAGCAGAAGAGAGAGGCCAGGATGGGGCAGCACACGCTCATGAACACGTATAAATTACCCATAACTCGTAGGAACAGTTCTGACAGATGTTAAGCACTTGACCTGATCCTGACTGACAGTGGTCCTTCACTTGGGAGAATGGAAGCCTGGAATCTCAGCAGGTGGAATTACATAACACTGCCAGTTTGCCCGTTTTATCGCAGCAGGAATCAATACAGCGACCGACAGGAATGAGGTTAAGGCTGGACAGCATCCACACTGTACAGTGATCCCACCCACTGCACGTCTGCGAGGCTCAGGTCTACCACAGACCGCGTAATGGGATATGATCGCCGAGAAACAAACAGGAAACAATCAAAAAGCAAACAAGGCACTTTTTAAGGATCACTACCTAGCGTCTGCCATCTGCAGATCCATTTCTATGTGAAGAATTCACGGCATCGTATACGCTTACTCCTACAATATGAAAGCGAAGAGCTCATTTTACCAATGTGGAAATTCGATTACTGTGATTCTGCGTGTCTGAAAATTCCGACACGTTTAAATAGCGTCCGAGGGTGTCAATTAGTATAGAACCAAACTCCAAAAATTCCATATCCAAAAGGCGTCATAAACCATCCAAGGAGTTTTTGCGAAAAAATATTTAGCGCTTCAAATTTTTTTACCGATATAGCTGATGGAAATGCTAATTATCGATAAAATGTTGTACATGTCGACATAATATTTTCCATTTAACTTTAGCGCATAAATTCCATATCGATACTTCAGATGTCGCAAAAACTACATTGGAAACACTTTTTGTCGGAAAAAGGGCTTTAATGCAAATAAATGTGTCACATGAAACATATGCAATTTCACTGGCCTCCGCTACAGTCGGAAGTCTGATATAACGCCGCATTAATTTTTCTTTAATAGCGGTGCACACAGCATATACACATCGATGGACGGTAGTGTTACTAACCCCGAAAGTTCTCCAACTACTCTATACTCGGCGCAGGTTGCCAGCTTGTAAAGGGCGATGGCAATTCGCTTTTGGGTTGGAACCGGTGGTCGGTGGCAACCTGTGATGGGCGCAACATCAGGACTGATGAATCCACGCAACATCTCGAACGTCGGCCGTGTCATTCTAAAATGTTGCAGCCAGAGATTTTCTGTTTAGTGACTCTCCATCACCTCCTCCCAGAAGGTCTTATTCCGTCGTCTCCCCCATACCCGTGGGTTTCGTCGCACTGGGGTACTTTCTTCGAGCTCTAGGGCTATCAGACAAGCAACTGCTTCTTTCTGCTGTCGTCTTCGGATATTATGTACAATTCCAATTATTTGTTTAACTGAAATAACAGTAAGCTGGCAAATTTCAAAAAACTGTCTGAACTGTCTCCATTTCTTTGTTTCTTTGTTTAGTGGAGGGGGTGTAATGTGATAAGGTAGATAATTTGCAACATACACAAAATTATGTATGGAAACGGCTCAAGGGCAGATTTTTTTTTGAGATACAACAAAACTTATGCGACAGTTCGTTTTGGGGGGGTGACGTCATCACGCACACCATTTTATCGATAAAAAGCCAGTTGGATGGAAACAGGACTGGAGACAGCAAATTTCGCACATTTTTTTTTACGTATATTCTGTTTGTCGATGACAAAACGTCGCAAAAAAACGGATGGAAACTTGGCTATTGGCACATCAAATGCTCAGTATAAGAAAGGAAATAGCAATATAAAGAAGCATCTCTGATTTTTCACTTGTGACATCGGATTCCAGGGAGAGAAAAGTCTGCCGTGGAATCTTCAAGACCAGGTCTGGCCTCGGATTTTGGATGACATCTCCCCACACCTTTCTAGAAACATGTAGGTCACCTTTTAACACTAATCTACACTCTCCCCTGGGGGGGGCGGCTGCAATTCTCCGCACGGATCGTCCGGTCTAAATGCCGGTGTGACACCGCAAGCGGTTCTGACTTCTTACGTTGCTGGAACAATCCAACTAATTAAGATTTCACATTTGTTAACAACATAAACACAAACTAATCTGAAAAGCGATTAGACTTACATCCAGATGGTGCCACAGTCATCAATGTTAATTAAATGTCATAGAATTAAAAAGTTTTCGCTGGAAAATGTGAAATACAGCTGAGATTATGACATGACAGGCACAACCAGTCAGGTGTAGCGTTTATCGAAGACATTTTTGTATAAATATGTAGTTACGAATGGCAGTGAATGGTGTCCCAAGAGCTAAGCACCATATTTGTGTGCATATGGTGCGTGTGGTCTGGTGAGGTCATCTGCATCAAAAAACAAATCGTCATGGGACAAGTTCACCAGCATTTGCATAAACATCTTCACTACACTCAGAATTCTGCTGTACACCAGTTGTAAGTGGGGATCAAGTGCTCGCCACAAGATGAAAAATGTCAGGCCAAGGTTACTGTTCCACACTGGTGATTATCGCCTCTGCACAGAGTGTATACCGCCCTTCTGAAACAATAGGGGGTGTGGTAGAGTCAGCCCATACCAAGCAGAATGACCTGTACCGAAATGAACTCCAGACACCAAATGTAACCTACCGAAGTATGATCTCAGATGAACCGTGAGCAGATACTTAATGAGACTTCACGTAAACCTGCTCCATGCATCTCCTGAGTTTCTTCAGCCCATTGCAGTAACAGGTCTGACTGAGGACTGAGCTTTTGCTTATCTGTGGAGATGCATCACACCACAAGGTCTCCAGGACCATGGCCACCTTCTGAGATTTCACTTTGCTAGCTAATGATGGAAGTCCGTGGCTAAAAGTGAGATTTTAGACACAGCGTGTGCCTTTGTGATGTGATCTGGCCCATTCTGACAACACATATGAATTTAGAAGAGGGGAGCATACAGCCATAGCTGTACAGTAATTAGCCATAACACAAAGTCCATCTGCCTACAGTCTTGACACTTCAGGTAATGGCTTAGGTGACCGGGGTATTTTAATAAGAATTATAAATCAGCCCTAATTTAGAGACCCGGTGACTGATCATATGTGACTGAATGAGTATGAAAAAGTGAAAATGAATTCTGTCAAATGACCTCTGTTGAGATGATCTGGTACAGAGGCCCAGAGGAGCGGAACCAGCAGATTTTTATCTGCCAATAAAACATGCCAGAGATGTGAAGGCAAACGTGCAGGTTCTCGTGCGTCTTCAAGCAGCTACTCGCCAGATGCTCCAATTTTTCATTCTTCTTTTGATGATCGGGAAGCTTCTTTTAAAACGTCCGATCGTCCTGCTCTGAATCAGAGACCTCTGAGGTGAAGTTGGCACGCTGTCTGGTGAGGTCAACGCCGCTGGGTTCTTCACGGTGGCAACGGTGGGTCTGAATTGCATTTTAAATGATCGGCTTTGGCGGAAGGACCCTCACGAAGTGAAAGACCCGTGGGATGTAAACTCAGAGCACCTGGGTCACCACCTGATGGATCCATGCACTTCTGATGCACTCCGGTCCCGTCCAAAGCAAGCCAATCGTCACTTGGCGGCAGGTCCAGCCAGCACAGAAGATGACTGGTGGTTTGGCTCTGGCTCCCTGAATGGTTTTGGCTCCGAGTTCTGCTGGATCACCGGGCACGGCGACCGGTGATTACGCGGATCAGTACCGGCTAACCCTGGTGTAAGTTTTTCCATAATAACTTGACACAACCTCATAATAAGCTTATTCCCTATCTGAAGTCACCTCCACCTGTCCCCTCACAACTGTTCGCCCAAGGCTAAAACGAAAGATCGAGGGCAGGTTTCCCAGGGTTAATTACAACCAGCTGGCATCAGCCATCGCTTTCCCAGAACGTCTGGATGGAGCAGACTAATCGACCTCCTCTAAGGCTCTTCCTGACAGGCACTGAAGTCCCTTCATCGTAGCCTCACTGCTAAAACGCTTCCGCCGCAATCAGGAGGCTGCAGACCGCACTGTACACCAGAAAGGGTGACAAAACTGTGGCTGCCACACAGGACAATCAACCTGTAAAAGGACTAAGTGCTCGAAATGTCAGACGTCCCTCTCCAAACCTCTCCATCCCATACGTGTGGAAGCTGCTGAATGCATCATGTGATTTTCCAGAGGATTTCGGCAGACATGTATGTAAAGGTGTATCGAAGGGTCTCTTTAAAGCCTTAACAACATGAGGTTTTCCGGTCAGCCTGCTAACTGCCTGTGCTAGCTGGTATGTCAGACATCCAGTACCCATGAATACCACCACGCCAACCACAGAGGTCACCAGTGGTCGTGAAGGATCCCTCCGTTTTGGGTTCCGGTGACCTCAGTAGCTTCTGATGCTGCCCACACCGGATGCCTTTTCTCGCCACATTTCAAACTGCGGAAATCTCCCTGGATTATCCGTGCGAGGTCCAGTAAAATGCAACAGCAAATTGCTTCTGATTAGATGATGGATGAGTTGAGAGGGCTGTATGAAATTAGTCTTATTATTGGTTTTTGATTACTGAATCTGCACTTTTTCTGCAAAGTGACTCGCTGTTGAATATATTAATATGGCTTTAAACCCTTCGCTGGAGAAATCTGGGTTCCAATCCTCGCTCCGGGGTATAAGAGCATGCCGCATTTTAGAGCATCGGAGTTAACTATTAAGCAGGTTGTGAGGGACTGATGGGGGATTTTGGGGGGAAACTGCTGCATCATGGAACACAGCCAGTACCCGCGTCTGAATCCTGCAGATCTACCAGTGCTTCAGAGTCCTGATCAGTGGGTGACTCCACCATCCCGAGCAGTTCTGGGAATGAGACAAAAGCTGCTGGAGGTTCAATAGCCTTTGCTCAGGGGCAGATGAGTCCACAGAGACAGGAGGAGATGGTTGAGGACCTCCAGTGTGATGGCCACTGGCCTCATGGCTTCTGGAGCCGTTCCTTTTCAGGTTATGAGTGGTTCTCTAGCAAGGACCTCAGTCAGAGCTTCCAAAGAGCAGTGAGGTCATAGAAATGCTCCAGGTTTGCCGGGTGGCCCTGTGCTCGGACCCCAGGCTCCGCTGTCAGCTGTGTATATGTGTGGGAGTGAAAGTGTGTCTCAAAGAAGAGAAGATGGGATAATGTAAAAACAGCATAGTGATGTTTCAGTACTTGTGCGAATGGCAAATAAAGCAAGAGTTCATTCCAGATATCAGTACAGTACCGATTCAGTCATTTTAGTAGAAGTGAGTTAACTGCCTCCATTCAGGGCAACTGTGCACTTCAGAAGCATCTCCAGCTCTGTGACCAGGTATGGAAACAATTAGGTGGTCTCATCGGGGGGGCTGTGAAATGGGGGACACTCTGCTGTGAGACACACACCAATGCAGTGGATATAGACAGTCGCCACCCCCTTTCCAAATGTTACGTTTTGTTGGTGTACAACCCAGGAAAAGAGATATAAAATGATATTTTTGTCACCTTTATTTATAAATCCTATCTTGCAATATCCAAGTGAAAAAGGAACATAACATTTCTGAAGAAAAACAATAAAAAGAAGAATAAGTAGTCTGTATAAGACAACAACCCCTGAAGGTTAATATTTACTGGAAGAAGCTTTTGCTTGAATTGCAGCCCTGAGCCGGTTTGGATGCATCTGCATCAAGTTATAAAGTGGAAAAAAACACACTGATCAGCTGTAACATTAAAGCCACCTGTCTAGTACTATGTAAGTGCTGTGAAAACAGCTCTGACCCATTGAGGCATGGACTCCACAAGACCTCTGAAGGTGTCCTGTGGTATCCGGCACCAAGACGTCAGCAGCAGATCCTTTCACTCCTGTAAGCTGTGAGGTGGGGCCTCCATGGATCGAACTTGTTCATCCAGCACATCCCACAGACGCTTGATCGGACTGAGATCTAGGGAATTTGGAGGCCAAGTCAACACCTTGAACTCTTTTTCATGTTCCTCAAACCATTCCTGAACAATTTTTGCAGTGTGTAAGGGTGCATTATCGTGCTGAAAGAGGCCACTGCCATTAGGGAACACCGTTGCCATGAAGGGTGAACTTGGTTTGTAACCATGTTGAAGTAGGCGGTATCTGTCAAAGTACCAGTCACGTGAATGCCAAGACCAAAGGTCTCCCAGCAGAACATGGACCAGAGCAATACATTGTCTCCAGCAGCTCTCAAAGTGCATAATGGTGCTGCTTCTTCCCCACGTAAATACTACTATTACTACTACTACTAATACTACTACTAATAATAATAATAATAATCAATACTTTATTAATGCCCGTGGGGAAATCGTCTTTACGCCTCCCTCAACTTGCTCTTTGTGGAGTAAGTCGTCCGCGAAGGTCAGCCGCCCGTATGCTACTGGTTGTCCATATGATGTAACAGAAAACGTGACTCATCAGACCAGGCCACCTTCTTCCATTGCTCCATGGTCCATTTCTGATGCTCAAGTGCCCATTGTAGATGCTTTCAGAGGTGGACAGGGGTCAGCATGGACACACAGACCGGTCTGTGGCTGCGATGCACTGTGTGTTCTGATACCTTCCTGTTATAGCTAGCATTAAATTTTTAAGAAATTTATGCTACAGTAACTCTCGTGTGGGATGTGACCAAACGGACTAGCCTTCACTCCCTACAGGCATCAATGACCCCTGGGCACCCCCGACCCCTTCGCCAGTTCACCAATTGGCCTTCCTTGGACCACTTCATACTGAGGACACCCCATAAGACCTGCCATTTAGAAGATGCTCTGACCCAGTTGTCCAGCCTTCACATTTTGGCCCCTGTCAAAGTCACTCAGAACCTTACACTTGCCCATTTTTCCTGGTTCCCACACATCAACTTCAAGAACTGACTGTTCACTTGCCTTATATATAATGGCACCCTTGACAGGTGCCATTGTAACGAGATAATCAATGTTATTCACATCATCTGTCAGTGGTTTAAATGTTATGGCTAATCGGATTACAGTATTTACCAATTATTCTTGGCAGAATTGTTCCAGCACAAGAACAAAGTTTTTCGTGACTCTCGATGGACTATCTGCTACATGTCAATCCACAGATTTATCTTTGGAATAAGGTCAGGGCTCTGACTGGGCCACTCAAAGACGTTGACCCTTTCTTCTTTCATCCAGTGTGTAGTTACATTAGCTGCATGTTTTCGGTCATTGCCATGCTGAAATGTGGAGCGCCTTGATATCTTTGACTTACTGGCTAAGGCAAGGCAAGTTTATTTATATAGCACATCTTCAAACACAGAGGTCATTCAGAGTGCTTTACAGAAAATAAGATCAAATAAAAACAATCAGGAGTAAGAATCTGTCAGTGTCGTGCACCATTCCTCTCACCCCGGTCCCTGCTGAAGAGAAACACCCCCATAATGCTTTGCTGTAGGCATGCTGGCTTTCATCAGAAATTTTGCATTGGCGCCAAACAGGTTGATTTTTTGCCCTCATCGAACCGCAGCACGTTTTTCCACCTGACCTCACAATCTGTAAGGAGCATTTTAGCGAAATACGACTGCAACTTGATACAGTCTTTTTTCTTGCCACTCTCCAGTACAGGTCTGGTTTGTGTAGATACCATTCAGACATGCACACAATGACCTGTCGCTGACAAGAAGGTCTGTAACTCCTACAGAGTTGATGTTGGTCTCTTGGCAGCCTCCCTGATCAGGCTCCATCTTCTTTGATAATCAAGTCTGGAGAGACGGCCTGATCTAGACAAGGTCTGGGTAAAGGATAAATAAAGGCTTCGAGATCTTCTCACACCATTCTCCTAACTACTGCCTTTCCATGCCATTGTCTCAAAAGTCTTTTAAACATACCTTTCCACCAATAGTGTATTTTTTCCCTTATAAATATAGTACCAAGTAGTGGCACCTTCTACAAACAGCTGATTTCATCCAGAACTAATCAAACTCTGTACAATTAATCACAGGTGGGCACCAATTATCTTCTTTCATGATCTGTTCAGTGATTGGTTATACCTGATTAATTATGCAGATGCATTTAAAAAAGAGGGCGATTTTATTTCTAAATGGAGTATTTTTACTGTTGTGAATTTCATAAATTGTTACACTTTTTGGAATGTTACTTTCAACCTCACTATGGTGGTTTACTGCGTATAAAAGAAAAGTCGATAAACCTTGTTTAAATCTTTTTTTTTTTTTGCTCTCAGGGCGTAATTCAACAAAAGGTTTAAATTCTGAAAAGGGGGTGGTGAACCACTGTATTTACTGTGGTGTGCTTGGGAATTACTATTACAGAGACTCGTTTGGGGGTATTTTCAGTTGTTGGAGTGCACTAGCTGGATGGGTGGGGGGCAGTGTGTTTGTGTGTGGGAGGAGTGAGAGAGGCATGTGCGGGGCTGTACTGTAGGCCAACCAGAGACAAATAAATATTTCATTTTTGGCAAAAAAGAAAGCATTTAACCCCTATCAAATCTGTATTAACAATTCCCAAACATGCTACAAAAACACACATATTCAGGTACACACACACATACACACCACATACAGTTGCACACATAGATACACATAGTCACACACCTGTATGCACACTCATGTACACTTATATAATCATAAACACCACCAAACCACAAATAATATCCTGATAAGCAAACCTAGACACACACATACAAATAAATGCAAGGATCCTAAAGACAGGGGCATACACAAACACACACGTGTGTGTGCACACGTTTGTATTCACATCTTTGTGATTACTGTCTGTTCTACGGGAAAAAACCCTAATCCCAACAATGAAAATGTTAACCCCTACCTAGCCCTAACCTTAACCATAAGTAGCCAAACAAAATGACTTTAGGCATTTTCAGTTTTTTGGTCCCCGCAATGTAATATACACATAACCCACCCACCCACACCCACACACACACACACACAGAGGAACACTCAGGCACGAAAACAGGGATGCAGTGCTCCCACTTTCACTCTGCAAGCCTCATATTTCCTATAAAGCCCAATATTTTTATGCAAAAGATTTCACAAAAGCATCACGGCCGATGGAAATCGCATCAGCGGGTCATATCTGTGAGGAGCAGCGCCTCAGCACAGGAGAGGATCGATTTGATCCGCTGTCAGACAAAGGCTGTCGGCTCTCACGGACCGGGAGCCCGGGATGCCTCGCCCCCTCCCCCATCTTCCCGTCAGGTCGACGGCACTCCGAGAAACTGCCAGAGAGACGCCGCGTTCTCCATTCATGCAGTATTCATGACACTTAATCGCAAGATGTAAAGTATTTAAAGTTTACCTGAGAAAAACAAATGCCCAGTGATGAAAGGGAAACCTGCGGCGGATACGGCGGTAATGCGCTTATGCAGACTGCCTGGAACGTGCCGGAACAGAGTGTCGGGGATACGGCTTCATGGATGAAAGGAAGCTGAATTTCATCAGGATGGGAACAGGAGTCGCAGCAGTGACCTGTCATTCCCACAGATGCTGCCAAGTCCCAGGGTCATTTGATAACTAGTAAGAAGCTTTTGTGATAGGGAGAGTGGGTGATCTACCTCCACCTGATGACCTATCAGGTGCAGCCTCTTATGAGATCCCGTCCATGGAAGAGCAATCAGATGATCTGTGGTCCCCCTCACCACCCAGCTTAAGTGCATAATCTAGTTTTTAAAAAGCGTGTAAGTCAGTGCATGCGAAAGTACTGTGGCAAGTATGAACCAGGGGACACAAGGAACGTCCATGCACTGACCCTCGTGGCTGAAGTGTAGCTTAGTTTGCTATAAAGGGATGTAGTTAAGAAAAGCATAGGCAAAAAACTCCCAAAAAACACATCCAGTCAATGGGAAGATGGAAAAAATGCAAAAAGTGGTTCACATTACTTTTAATTAACACGTATTTTTTATCCAAAGCGACATAAATTGAGAGACTAAGATCAGCCAGTCCATCTAGGACCTGCTCATAATGCCGATGATCAGTGACCTCTGAAGCAACCAGAGTTAAGGGCCTTGATCAAGGGTCCAATGATAAAAACCACTCTATCAACCAGGGGATTTGAACCAGCAACCTTCTGATCGCAAGGACAGCAGCCTAACCCCGAAGCCATACACCACCAATTGTCACCTGATGTTGAGCTATTAGCTCAAGTCCTGCTCATCCATCAGCAGTTCCCCCACGCACCACTTCACGCTCACTCAGGGCTCATACATATTACAGGGGCCAGGAAGCAAAACCAATGCCCCCTAGTGGATGGAATGTGTCTATAGGAGAACGCTGTGTAGAGTACAGTGCCCCTGTCTGAGAATGCGGGGGTGTTTTTGCCTTATATAGCTCCGACTCCCCACTCTGCCAGCAGAATACCTGACTTCCCATGATGCAGTTATACATGATGCCACAGTGTAACACGGAAGAAGCCGTGTGATGCAGGTCTGTCCCAGACAGGCAAAAACCAAGCAGGCCAGCAGGTCGAACACTGGGACCCTTTGCAGGATTCTCTAGCCTATCTTGCTACCAAGCTCATCATACCTCATACACTCATCCCACAAACCAATGAAAATAGCGAAGAAAATCAAAGAGTGCATGCACACACACACACACACACACACACACACACACACACACACACTGCCCTGCATCTTGAAGTCTCGTTTAAAAATAAATCCGCGGTTTTCAAAATGGAAACATGGTACACTTTCCATTCAGTTTGAGTAAGATTGACTCAGACCGTGCAGTTGATGTCTTGGCTCCGAGCAGAGCTCCACAAGGTCTTAATCATCTCAGTGAAGTGTAACTAAAAAATAAATATGAAAGCTTCCAGCAGAACACAAGCAGCAGGGTCGTGCCTTGGTGTTACAGAGGTTTCCAGCTTTGAAATGGACTCATAACATCTAGATTTGCACATCTGAGTCTGAGATAAAAGTCTCCTGGATTTGGTGGTTAAGCTTTTGGACCTGGAACCGTCTCAGTCCTGCCTGTCGCAAGCACATTTTGATGAGAAAAAAGCTTCTAGGACTTGGTGACGATGTAGATGATCAGTGAATACGCAAAAGGAATAGTTACATAAGCATCAATGACCCTTCGGTCCATGAAGCCAGGGTCAAAGGTCAAAGGGAAAACACCCTCCGATCGCCAATGGCCGATCGCCAATGACTCCCATGCTAGAAACCAACAAAAAAAAACCACCAACCCCCGCCATCACAGCAATGTGACAGGGACCTTTCAGGCCATCGCCTTCATTCACGCGATGAATAAACACGGCGTGAATATACATGCTGTGCTGTGATTAGTGCAGGTAATAAAGTCTTTAGAGAGCGTGCAGAGCAGCAGCTGAGGCAGCATTTGGACATAGCTGCGGTTTGCACATGAGCAGCTGGTTAAGCTCCAGGACAGCTACAGGACATCCGGTCCTCTGCTGGCCAGCACCGGAAAATGGAGGTCTGATGGTAGGAGGATCAGTGGCTGATGCTTTCTTTGGACACTTTGCCGATACGGTATCGACCAACTTCTCCATTCGGGGATTTTGGCGTTCCTGCAGTATTTTGGAGTGAGACCGCCACACAACGCACCAGCAGCTGAAGAAGAAAACATGATGCCTGTATTAATGGCATCCTAGAGTGGGCGGAGTCTCAATCTCCCCCTCCCAGAGACCGTGTGGCAGCAGCAGGCTCTGGAGTAGCATAATCAACCCAATACTCTCTAAAAGCTATTGGAGATCTCTCCAGGAGCAATCACGCCGTAACTGGCGGGCCTCCGTGATCAGGGGGGAAAATCAACAAATTAAGACTGTTTGTAGATTGAATAAACCGTAATCAGGCGAAATATGTGTCGATAAGAGTGTATTTGGAGCACGTCGCTGCTTGGCTCCCCACATCCTTCCCCGGAGCCTTTGTTAGCGGGCGCGTCGCCGGCGAGCGGAATGCTAAAATACCGCCGCGTCGAGACGTGAAAAGCGAATTAAAAGGCGGCGATTCCCTGTCTTGCGTCGCTGGGGCTTGATCGCGTATTCGTTAGGAGCGACACGCCGAACTAGATCGGCAAAAGCGAAGGCGAGTGAGGTGCATCGTAAACGCGAGGGGGTCTATCAGAGCTTCCCGTTAGAGGACGTGTCAGACTTGCACAAAGAGCTTGGGGGGACACAGGGATATGGCCACAGGGTTTCTGGGTAGAAACCCATAACATTCCCTGCTCTGTCCATCTCCTAGCCACCCAGTATGCACGGATGCAGTCATTCTGCTCATGTTTTCATTGCAAATATAACACGTTAGCCTCTCTCTAAGGTGGCTGATCTGATCTTCCCACACCTAAAAAGGTCGTTAGAGCACAGCTCCATGAGGACCTGGGGTCCACACCATAGTGGACAGCAGGGCTGTATACAGAGATGGGACCACAGGGCCACTGACCCCAGTTGAAAGCTGATTGGGCCCCAGAGTACCCCCTGCCCCGTTCACCCACCGATTCCCAACATATCATTGGCTGATGATAAAGTCGGCCCTGCTGTATGAATTATGGTCCCTCTTATGCCCTACACGTTAAAACAAAACCCGAATTGCCCCTAGCGGATTGACGCCCGCCCCAGGTAGTGACACTACTGACATCAGAAGCATGTTTTACGGCTCACTGACTGCTGATTAGGCTCCGAACAGCAGAGTCCAGCCCTTTACAGCACAGACTCAGGCAGCATCGTCCCTGCCTGCACAGGCGGCCCACCTCCAGCTCCCCCACATGACTCCCAACTCCTCACTCGCCACAGATTCCTGGCTCCTTGTTTCTCCTCCAGAATCACTTGAGGTAAAAGGCCGAGGTGGTTCACTGTCTCTGGGAGGTGCCGCTCAATACCAGGTTCACATTTGCATGGTATCTGGCCCAGTAGCCGGCAATAACAGTGGTGAGCTTGTTTAGTGTGTTTGTTGTTTTTTTTTTTTTTTTTTTAAAGCAATCGGCAGATAAAAATCGGCAAAAAAAGCAAACAGGCGCCGCCACTTTGTTTCTGTCAGTAAGAAAGACGCTGATATTTTCAGAAGATGGCAAAGTCTCATCCGGCCCACCGCTTCCCAGACTGACATTCGAGCTGGCCAATCACCACAGTGATTACTATCAGGACTGTCCAATCCTGGCACGCAGGCTGCCGAGCTAACCTATCTTGGTCTCCGTTAGCCAAAAAACCAGAGATAAGGTTCAGCTCACATCCCCATCGTTCAGCAGCAGAAGATACAGTTTTAAGAGGAGAGCGAAACCTTGGAAGGCGTCCAGTTATCCTGCATCTCACCGATAAACAGAAAGAGAACCGTCCTGTTATGGGAGATAGCGAAATGCATTGTATTGTTCAGGGCTGTTGTAATAGAGGTGAGCTTTCAGACGTCGGTCAGTTACATGGATGCGGTAGCGTTCGAACCCCTGGCGAACCGCCTCAGGCGCCTGAGAGGGTTTGGGGAGAATCGCTAAGACTCTAGCAGAGGCCAAAGATCCCTGGTAGGCAGCCCAGCTCACACACAGGCGGGGCACAGACGCAGACACACGAGTGCGTCGGCGTACAGACGCACGTACGTGCCAAAGCGTAAATCTTCCGACAAGCCCATACGCATTAAATGTAGCAAGAAGACAACAGCAGACAAATGAATGTAAACATGCGACGGCACCATACTGGCCGGCATGGCCCAGGGCACGTGGGAGGCGAAGGGGGATGGTGCCGGTTCGAGCAATGTGGATGAAAAGGCTCGGAGAAGCAGCCAAGTGGAACATCTGCACGCCCGCATTCCTGCGGCCGACTGCAAGGCCCGTGGATTATTAACGTCTGCCGGAGACAATCAGCGGGACATAGACAGGCACATCACGGGGTGTCTGATGCAGCAAGGAAAGGTGGATTAGCATAATTGCTACACAAGGGTCGGATTGTTTTGGGGACCAATCGTGGAGTACTCCCCTCCCCAAGGTTTTTCTCAACCACCATCCCGCCAAACCACGGGTCCATTCACAAACAGGACACCACGCCCCTATCACATCACTATCAGAACACATGGCCATGACACATGTGTTCACATGTATGGACCCTAAGTCCTAATCCTACAAGACGTCAAGCGTGCCTGCAGAACCAGAACGCCCCCATTAAACACTGATGTGACATCGACACCCAAATCACATGAGCGCTGAGGATCAGCCTTATAGGAAGCCCCCTCCTGCACGTAAAACTCGAGAGAGGACATGGGAGCGGTCGATATCATCGAGCGTTCTGGGAACCGTGGGCTGGCGGGGACCCGCAGGATAACCCGAGCCTGTAGCGACGAGTGCATGGGGAGATATGGGGAGAGAAGGAAACACAGCGCAGGCACCTAACAAACAAAGCATCTGGATTAGCAAGATTTTCCAGGATTAGGTATCGCTCAACAAACTGATGGCAGATGGCGAGCGAGGGAATGGACTACAGGAAGCGGAGACGCATGATGGATAATTGCCCATGTTGGCACCTGGACCAAAATCCCCCGATTAAACGATTAGATAGATAGATAGATAGATAGATAAATAGATAGATAGATAGATAGATAGATAGATAGATAGATAGATAGATAGATAGATAGATAGATAGATAGATAGATGGATGGATGGATGGATGGATGAACCAGGGAAAACAAACATAAATATATCAGCCTGTAGCACAAACAACTGCCTCTGATTTGAAAAAGTCACAGGATGTACAATTACCTGCTAAAACGCAGGCATGCAAACAGCTGCCATCCTTTCCATTCTGCCTGAGCCGACTTGTGCACGTGCTTTGCCACCGAGCACTGAAGATGGAAACAAACTCCGAACAGCCTCCATATTAGTGCCAGGGAATATTAGACTGGGATCCTCACACAAACACACACACACACACACACACACACACAGGACAGCACGCCCCTATCATATCACTGTCAGAACACATGGCCATGACACATGTTCACTTGTATGGACCCCTAACCCTAACCCTACAGCACACCCCTACACACACACACATTGCCAGCACGTCCGCCTACACGCTGATCTGTTCACTTGTTCAGCCAACGGGCTCCATTGTTTACATGCTGTAATATTCACCGTGGTTTTTATGCAACGTTGCCTTGATCTGAACCCACAGTGTCCAAGAATGCCCATTTGTGAGGTCCCGCAGGCCTGGTGTTTTTCCCATAGGACGGGGGCAGAAGGTGATGATAGGCCGTGGTATGTGGCCCAGAAAGGAGGAGGATTTAAACACCCCCCCCCCCCAACGCCCAGCTCCGCAGAGAACGCCAAGCTGCACAGTGGAGAGACACACTTCTGTCTAACATATGCACGCTCATCTTGTAATGGGGAGAAGTGTAATCCCCCCCTGTGATTCTCTCTGCGCCCGGGAATCGCTGCAAGCCCAATCCTAAGTCGTTCATTGGAGGAGTCTAATTGGAGGTGAGCATGAGCCCGGCGTTCCTGCCGGGGATAATGAACAGCACGTGCCACTGTGTTTTGGACATCCGCCCGGGAAGATGCTATTCCGAGGAAGACGAAACAGCCTCCATTCTTTATTTATGGAAATAGTGCTGCATTCTCACGGCAAGCTGCGTTTGGCTGTTATGACACCGGGAGACATGGACTGCATTAGACAGTGCATACCTGTGTCAGACTGTATGTGCCTGTGCTAAGCTGTGCAGACCTGTGTCAGAGTGTGAGCCTGTGCTAAGCTGTGCACGCAGGTGTCAGACTGTGTGCCTTGTTAAGCTGTGCACACCAATGTTAGACTGTGTGCCTGTGCTAAGCTATGCACACCTATGTTAGACTGTGTGTCTGTGCTAAGCTGTGCACACCTGGGTGACACGGTGAGCCTGTGCTGAGCTGTGCACACCTGTGTCAGACAGTATATCATATACTGATCAATATCAGACACATACCGGCACACCTGAAACCGTACCTTTGCACCTGTATTACACAGTACAATACTCCGTACTCTGCCCAGTCACACACACACACACACACACACATGCATGTACAGACATATGCATAATTTCACAGAAAAATTCACACATACACAGAAACGCAGACACCCCTCATACTCACATACACACACACACCTCTCTCCCTCTCACACATACCCTCTCTCTCTCTGCCTCGCACACATACACACACCCATCTCTCTCTCTCTCTCTCTCTCTCTCTCTCTCTCACATACACCTGCTGCACATGCACACACACACCCTCTCTCTCTCCCTCTACCATACACACACCCCCCCACACACAAACACGCCCCCCCTC
>JAODLC010000044.1:6429503-6440940 GCA_026781145.1 Hippopotamyrus pictus
TGAAAGCGGTTAATTCACATTCTTTCATGTCTCGGGCCGGACTTGAAATCCGACAGCAAAGTGCATCATCAAAGTGCTTGTGTCACTCTCAGGCTGACTTGCCAGCACTCCGCCGGCTCGATTGGCCCCAGTGTAATACAAACATAGCAGATGCATGTATTGACGGAGCTTCACTTTGACTCAGTTAAAAGCCCCCAGCTTTCATCCCTGTGTGTTGCTGACACGTGTGATCTCTACGGGGGGGACGCAACCAGGGTGCTTGAATGCACCACGGAGCACCTGGTCGGATCACGTGATGCAGCCTGACCGGTGGGCGAAGCCAGCAGGAAACCTCGAGATGCATAAGCCCGGCTATTGAAAAGGCTGGTGAGTGCACCTAGCTAGGCTAACAGAATAGGGGATTGTGACTGTTTGTAACCAGGTGTAACTGAATCTAGGGTGATGGCCTTCGTAACCAGGGTAACAGAACAGCAGATGGTGACCGTTTGTAACCATTGGTAACACAACAGGGGGTGGTGACCATTTGTAACTGAGAATATGATAACAAGAGCACTGACCATTCGTATAAAGGGGTATATGGGGGTAGCAGAAAGAGGCAGTGACTGTCTGTAACTAGGGCAACAGAATGGGCTTAGTGAGCATTCATAACCAGGGGTAAGGAAACCAAGGGTGGTGACAGGGGCAACAGAATAGGGAGTGGTGACTGTTCATATCAGGGTTTAACAGAACCAGAGGCGGTGACTGTTCATATCAGGGTTTAACAGAACCAGAGGCGGTGACTGTTCACATCAGGGTTTAACAGGATAGGGAGTGGTGACTGTTCATATCAGGGTTTAACAGAACCAGAGGCGGTAACTGTTCATATCAGGGTTTAACAGAACCAGAGGTAGTGACTGTTCATATCAGGGTTTAACAGAACCAGAGGCGGTGACTGTTTGTAACTAGGAATAACAGGACCAGAGGTGCTGACTGTTTGTAACTAGGAATAACAGAACCAGAGGCGCTGACTGTTTGTAACTAGGAATAACAGAACCAGAGGCGCTGACTGTTTGTAACTGGGAGTAACAGCACCAGAGGCGCTGACTGTTTGTAACTGGGAGTAACAGAACCAGAGGCAGTGACTGTTTGTAATTAGGAATAACAGAACCAGAGGCAGTGACTGTTTGTAACTGGGAGTAACAGAGCCAGAGGCAGTGACTGTTTGTAACTGGGAGTAACAGAACCAGAGGCGCTGACTGTTTGTAACTAGGAATAACAGAACCAGAGGCGGTGACTGTTTGTAACTAGGAATAACAGAACCAGAGGCGATGACTGTTTGTAACTGGGAGTAACAGAACCAGAGGCGCTGACTGTTTGTAACTAGAAATAACAGAACCAGGGGCGCTGACTGTTTGTAACTGGGAGAAACAGAACCAGAGGTGCTGACTGTTTGTAACTGGGAGTAACGGAACCAGAGGCAGTGAATGTTTATAACTGTGAGTAACAGAACCAGAGGCAGTGACTGTTTGTAATTAGGAATAACAGAACCAGAGGCAGTGACTGTTTGTAACTGGGAGTAACAGAACCAGAGGCGCTGACTGTTTGTAACTAGGAATAACAGAACCAGAGGCGGTGACTGTTTGTAACTGGGAGTAACAGAACCAGAGGCGTTGACTGTTTGTAACTAGGAATAACAGAACCAGAGGCGGTGACTGTTTGTAACTAGGAATAACAGAACCAGAGGCGGTGACTGTTTGTAACTGGGGTTAACAGTTCATCAGTTGGCGATGAAAGTTTTTAACCAGTGGTATCAGAACCAGGGACAGTGTTCATTTATAACTGGGGGTGGCAGAATTCAGGGCAGTGACAGTTTGTAACTGGGGGGTAATAGAATGTAGTGCGGTGAGTATTTGGGGGTAACAGAAGCCGGGTGGTGACCAGTATGCTTGGATAGCAGGTGAATGAGTTTGAACCCGTCAGGTGGGAGGCTGGCTGCCTTCTGAGGGAGTGGATGTCTCAGTGTGTCCTGACAGCACAGCTATGTCTGCCAGCTTAGTGTATCTAAATCTCCAGTTTCCCTGTCTCCGTTTTTGTCCTTGGAAAGGCAGACAGCAGATGTTTGGGATGGTGTGACTGAAATGGAAAGAATGAGCGCTGAGACATTGGAACTGACTTTCCTCCACAGCGCATCACCTACGGAAGCAGGCAGTCGGAACGCAACAAGACAGCTCAGCTGGGGGGAAGCACATGCCGCGTGTGGTGGGTGTACGGCTCACAGCTCAAAACACGCCGAGTGGACGTGGGACAGAGACCAGCTGGATTCACCCCAACACCCCATCCTGTGGTCAGGCCTGCCTGTTTAGCGTTGCCACCGGGAGCAGAAAGACAGGCCTTCGGCGTGTATAATTGTAAGATTATGTGACATGGAATGTTGACATGTGTAATGATGTTATGTGTAATAATGATGTTACGTGTGATATGTGAAACAGTGTTATGTGTAATTTGTGGAATGACAGTATGTGTAATAGGCATGCAATAATGATATGTGTAATGACTACGATTATGTGTAACAAGAATATGTATAGCTTATAATGCTGTTACGTGTAATATCATTATGTGTAGTCAATAATGGCTTTATGTGTAACGATGACATGTTTAGTCTATAATGACATTATGTGTAATAATGATATGTTTAATGTATAATGACATTATATGTAATACTGATACATGTAGTCTATATTGACATGTATAATAATGATACTGTAGTTTATAATGACATTATGTATAATAATATGTGGTCTATAATATGACTTGTAATAATGATACATTGTAGTCTATAATGACATGCATAATAATGATATGTTTAGTGTATAATGACATCATGTGTTATAATGATACGTTGTAGTCCATAATAACATTATGTATAATAATGATATGTTTAGTGTATAATGACATCATGTGTAATAATGATACGTTGTAGTCTATAATGACATTATGTGTAATAATGATATGATGTAATAACATTACATGTAATGACTTTTTGTGTTCTGTGCAATAAGCCTCCTATCCATCTTCCCACTTCTTATCCTGGTCAGGGTCGCGTGTAATAATATTACATGTAATAATATATGTAATGATGGTTTGTGTAACTAAGTTACATGCAATGATCCATCCATCTCCCATAAGTGATAATCCAGCGCAGGGTCGCACTGACGTGTAATGATTTTCTGTGAAATGACGTTATGAACAGGGACAGACGCAGAGGGACGCTGTCCTTTCATCACGCCCCGGTGTGGCACAGAGGTGCTCCTGCCTGCGGGGGTGAACTGCATACTCGTGCCGGCAATTCGGATCTTAAAGACCCATGCGGCTTAAAAAAGCACGTCATGCCCCGCAGTCGATGACACCGTAGATAAGGGATCACCATCATCAAACTTACACAGCAGAAAGACAGACTAGGAAATACTTTTGCGATGCATATTGGGTAAGGTCTCATTAATTAATACACACAACCATTCTGGAAGGACACGGTAAGAATGAACAACATTATCCTGATTACGTTGGTCTGGTTACTGGGATGCAGTGTTACAGTATGACTTCAAGCACATGTGTAATTCAGTAGGTAACTTTAAAACCGGGAGAAACAAAGAATATGCTGCTTCCTAATCATTTATTTACCCGCTGTGATATCCCGCTGGAGGAAATTACCCCATTTAGTGCAATACGGAACCACAACATAACTGTGGCGAGGATGGTTCCCCCCGCCCCCTCCGAATGCAGGGCCCACAGTGTCACACATGAAATGCGTCATGTCTTACCTGTGTGGAGGGAAACCAGGGACGTCGTGAATGGCAGCATCATGAAAAAGAAGAGAGAGAAACATTCTTTTAGTTCCGGAAACTCAAAATCCGAGAGCTATAAAGGGAGTCACTCTGATGTTTTCTTTGCAAGGACAAGCAGAGCTTGTGAGAAGCGCCTGTGACAGGCCTGGGTTCGCCAAAGCCGCCACAGCGAGCGGCCCGACTCATGCAGAAATTCAGGATGAAGGCCAGGCTCGTGCCGCACCTGTAGCCTCGCCACTTTCCGAACTCCTCCGATTCTCATTTATGTCTTTCAGTGCTGTCTTTTGAAGACGTTAATGTATTTTTAATGTCACTTTCAAGCAAAGCCCGTTATCTCTCCCCTCTTCCCACATTCCCCAAGTGGAAGGCAGAAGCTTCTCTGGATCTTTCGTCTTTGTCTCTAAAAATGAGAATTCTTGAACATCTTCGAAATTAAGCCCTACGTGGGGATTTGAAAGCATTTGATGATTTTTGTACAGTTTTGTAGGCTGGCCTGGTCTCCAGGGTAACGCACTCAACGGGTTATCATGCTCTACAGTCGAACACATCTCGCCCTCATCAGACCTCAGTCTGAGTTAGGCTGATGAAGGTTACCAGCTATCAGTGTAGGTGAGCCGCAGATTGGGATGGTGGACATTCAGAGGCGGAGCTCACCTGAAAAATTTGCAATGGAAGCCACATGGGCTGAGAAGCAATTAAATGCTGCTGAAAGCCAAGCAGATTGGGCTTGTTGTTCATAAGGCCTCATGTGTCCTACAGGGGTCTGACCCGCTGTATGCAAGCCTTTAGAGAAATGGGGGAGTGACCAAAGGCTGTTCTCTGTGGGCCGAGGTCACCTTGAGGGTTATGTGTGGCTGCCTAACGTGTAAACAGGAACAGGAAAGGAGGATCGATAGATAGACAATAAAAATATGCCAACAACATGCAGTTAGCAATGCAGAGAAAGTCATATTACATGATTGGCTGCATTACAAAAATAAAATATATATATATTAAAACCCCTGGCACAATAGCCCCACCCCAAAAATAAATGAATAATACATAAATAATGCATAACACAGTGTAGGTGGTACACGAGCGGCATAAACACGGTTGTAAACACCCCTGATTTAGTGTCAGCAGAAGCTATAAACGCCATAGTGAAGCATGTGACTTGATCCCTCTCCTGTTAATTAAGTGAGGATTGTCAGGAGTGTCACTTCAGAGCTGTCACCATCAGGTTGCACTGGGGATGTCACACAGGCACGTTTAGCTGCCACAGAGGCGGCGAAGGCTCACCCAGGCCCAGCCGCCGTCTACTCATCCCCCATTATAAGCAGGCTACAGTCCCAGATTACACTTCTAATTGGCAATATCCCAAAGAAGCTTCCATGAAATTAATTTGTCTGTGCTGCTGAATGTGTGCTTTCTTTTCCGTTTTGTTTTTGTTTTACAGGGGGAGGGGTGCAGCTTAATAGGGGAGGGTTAAAATTTGATAGGAATCATCTGAGAGGGATGACAGGCGAGCAGATTTTCTCACGTGGCACCCAAACTGTGAGGAAAGTGGGCGACGAGCGAGAGCGAGGCCCTGGCAGTATTCAGAGCGTCACGACGACCGTGGCGACAAGAAAGTGAAAAAAATAAAACATGGGGGGGAGGGGGCAAGAGTCCGTGGCACAAGTGACAGGGTGGGCCATCTGCTTCAGCTCATTATTTACCAATTATGGTGACAAGTGAGGCCTCCCAGTGGGTGACAGGAAGCTGACGGCCACAGAAATGCATGCCGAGCTTCGTAGATTTCCGCTCTGTACTCTTACCCTGGTTTGGGCCTGTTTCCCCTCCTGTCCTTAATGCTGCCTTTGAGCATCCTGAGCACCTCACAGGAAATGCAGCCAAGCTAGACTTAGGTCGCCAACACCCAATGGTCCTCTTCCACCTGTTCTGTTGTCGAGCCCTTAACTGCCACGCCACCTGCTGGCCCCAGTCAAAGTGAGCACCAAGCTCTCTGTGACCGCTCAAAGCGAATCATGCACCAGTTTATCCAGCTGGCCTGAAAACACGTCGGGGAAGGTCCTATGTTCCAGAAACCACACGACAGTGCACTGTGTATATCCAGGCGCACAGGCGGCCTCAGACATGCCCGACGGACCGAGCTCCTGAGGTTCCTTCAAACCACTGTTTCTCAACCCGGTCCTCAGGAAGCCTCAGACAGTCCACGTTTTTGCTGTGATCTAGCCTGAGAAACGCTGCTCCAGACCATCGTGAGGCAGTGTTCTCTATAGCCAGTAAATATGGAGACTTTATCATATCCCACTCATTCTAATGACATCTAAAATGACAAAGTCAGAGAGCAGGAAAAGTGCATCAGTCATACGCTGAACACGGAGACTGAGTGCCTGTATTAAGTGTAGGTATGGTAACAAATTGATTGGCCATTCGACGGCTTTCTGTTTTCAACTAAAATATACAGATATGGTTTGCCAGTCCCCTCCCCTCCCCATAGCACCGCCCTTGCCCCACCCCCCCGGGAAGAAGCTGACCCAGAGAGCCTCAGACCTACACATCCCCTACCTTGCTGTACTGTGGGATGGGACGCCCGGTTAACAGCCTCACTGGAGTCTAACACAAGGGTGACAAGTCCCACCCCCCAACCAATCTCATAAAACATTCCTCGATGTCAATCATAGGTTGAACCTGATGAGGAGGGTGGGGTGAGGGACCGTTTATATTGGCTGTTAGATTGCGGGCGCGTGTGTGTGAGGGTGCGGTACCAGTATGCCCGCATGCACGTGTGGGTGGTCAAATAAAACTGGGCCGGAAAAAGCAATTTATCCCTCTGATAAATACATAAAGATGAAAAGACCTGGTGAATCGCCTTGAAGCCGCCAGAAGGGGACGCGAGATCTCTGTAATCGAATAAAATATCAGTGAGTCGAGTGGATAGGCTGGCGGGGAGGCATGCCACACTACCACGGCGGAGAAAGGCGGCACTCGAACAGATAAATGGAATACCCACGAGTCGAGGTTCCGGTTAGAACCAGAATCCCTGGGGATGTGGTCTTCCTAACAAAATTATATTGACTTGGAGCAGAAGTGCAATCAATCTAAAAGCCCTTCAGTTTTTAATGTAGTTTTGCTCCAAAACAGACCACATTAATATACACACTTTCATATTTAATCATACATTTATTACTGGACAGCCATAAATATATGCACATAGCGTAGGGAGGAAAATAAGCAATGTTGTCTTTACAGGAACAATAACCTGCTTCTTTTATGAGGAGCGTAACAGCGACACAGAGCCTCAGTGAGAAAATTAACCACATTTAAAAAGTGTCAAATAAAAGGATCTGTCTGGATCATGAAAAAGGGTAACAGGTTGCACAGCTGCTGCAGACATGGGGCCCGCTGGTGGCGGCTGCGCTGCTGCTGATGCAGATCCGTAACAGATAAAAAACACGCTGGCCTCCTTTTTTGGGCTGCCGTACTATTCCTGCATCTTTGCCTTTGTTGGCGGTGGGTAGCGGTGGGAAAACCCGGTGGAGATATCCGATATGGGACAGATTACATCCTGGCCTTAGTGGGAAGCATGACTGTGGGCGGTTTTTGCTCCAGGTTCACACTAAGCTGTCCTCTGAATACCTTCTGTCTCTCCGTTTGGCCTTTTCTCGCCTGCCTACGGACGCTGGTGTGACAGGGTGGGTCAGCGCCTCCCTCCTGACGCCCCTGGGGCCAGAGCAGGCGAGCCGGCCAGGTGTCGGGAGGAGTTACGCGGGATCATGGCGCAGAGCACCTTCCTGAATGCACAAATGGGAATGACCCCCGGCCCCGCGAGCGAGCGTGACTGGTAGGCGGTCTGATCTGCGGGCGCCCCTCCTTGACCGCTGGCTGCGTGGGGAATGCCGATCAGGCCTGGCTAATGAGACGGCGCTTCACACCTTAAGGCATGTGCGTCACGCCTGCCGCGCCGTCACGCTCCGCACACAGTGACCCAGGAAGGCCATCTGTTGGGTCCTGCCTGCCCTACGGTTCCTGGCCGAGGGTTTAAATACTGACCATCGGCTGCTCACATTCCGGTCACGCTGATGATCGCCCTAACCCAGAATGGCGGGTAATCGTTCCAGCTTTCGTCATTGGCTCCCAGTCACCCCCCTCTCCCCATTTCACCACAGCTAATAAAATGTTGTGATCTTTGCCATCTCCCACTAAAATAAACGGCACAGGCTTGGTGGAGAGGAGACCAAGACAGGGACAGAATTCATCTCTCACAAATGTGTCAGAGTCACTACATCCTCAGACTCAGCAGAAAAAGCTCTGTACCTGCAGATCCACCATCAGCCTTCTCCAGCACACCAAGAGATCCACCATCCGATTATTGCTCCACACCAAGAAACCTAAATTTAACCTACTTGTCGATATACACTCTTTGAAAATGCCCATATTCTGTGGGCTTTCCTGTTGGTTCATCTGGAAGTGTAAGATCACATCAGTACAAAGAGGTATTATCCTCTCTGGTAGGCATCATCATCTCAGCAAAGCAGCCAGGGCCCTTGAATCTGGCTTCTGATGTAAATCTGTCAATGAAACATCAATGACATCAATGGGAACTCAAAACAATTGCTTCAGCAAACTCCTCCGGAGCTTGCAGTCTGGTTATATGTCAGCCCTGTTGTAGACACAGTGTTTAATCCCACTCCTTTTTTTCCCCGCAGCCCTGTTATTTATTAAACAGTGCTTATTTTGACAGATTTGTCTAGACTGACCTGCAGGTTTTCTGAACAGCCACAAACTGGTATTTTAGGTTCAGCATAAAAGGTGATTTTTACTGCTACCCGGCAGACCTGTACTTGATACATTACTGGAGCAGTTAAGGACGTACTGGATGAAGGACTGAACTTAGGGTAGGTGTCCCAGATGTCCCAGAACAGGCATGCTGTGGTGCCCTTGAGCAAAACTCTTCACCTGAACAGCTCCAGCAACCTGCCAACTGTATGAATGGTCACTTTGCAAAGAGTGCTCGCTTAGCCATGGGTGTAAAGCCCCAGGGTGTGTGACAGTTACATCAGCTGGGAGGGGGCACATGGCCCCCATACCTGAGAGAGCCAAAGGTATTTCATCAAGCTGAAGAGTGTAGTGTTCCAGCTGGCTAGACCGCCCTGGGGTTCACCTGCTGCCCACTGCGGAATTGCCGGAACAATCTGTAACCCTGGGTGTCGCCGGCAGTAAAACATGAACTGAAACTTCAAAGCCATAAACCCACATGGGATGCAACATAAATAATTGTGAAAATTTAGCCTGGAAAGGCTTTATTCGGCATGGAGACACTGGGCCAACTTAAATGACTCTGCTTATGTCACAGTACCCACAGTTACTGACAGGCCATTTGTTTGTTTAGCAAATGTTTTTGTCCAAAAAGACATAAAATTGTGAATCAGTCCAGAGGGTCAGTCAGTCCCTGGAACAATTAGGGTTAAGGGATTTGATCATTGGCCCAACAGTGTTACCACTCTTTCTGTCATGGGATTTGAACCAGCAACCTTCTGATCAAGTCCAACTCTGCAGAGCCACACACCTGGAGGGAGGTTATTTATCTCAATGGCACTTTATCCACATCTCCAACCAGCTCCACGAGAGACTCTCATTCTAATTTAATTCAATGTCATTCGGAGAAATTAAACTTATTTACTGAACATAAAATCCTGAAAGCTGTAAAAGCTCTGCCAACTCAACATGCCGTTAACAACATAATGTTAACAAAATTTAAAATACCATCATAATTAAATTAGACGTTCAATGATTCAATTGTCGTTTTAGCCAATCATTTCATATTCCTCAGTTTAGTGATGGTGAGCAATTCAATATAAAATCATAATAAAGACCCCAATCACGAAACGTCTGTCACAGCACTGACTTTCTCACGTAGTCTTACTTTATTTCTCTCCCTCATTACAGGTACTGAAACGATATCTCATTTAATTTTTACATCTCTGTTTCTTCCTCAGCTATCAGCAAGCCTGAAATCATTATACAATTACTGCCCATCTCAAAAATCTAATTTTAAGGTTGTCAATTTTTAAATTAAATGTTTCAATCATTCCTTACACTTAGTCTAATAACATTTCACTGATAAAAAAAAAACAATCATATATAATACAAAATTATATAGCTGAAAATAAAAAATTCTACAGACTGCAAGCTTACCACACTAAGACCAAGTTTTGTTAAACTGCTTTAAATATATAAAAAATACAAAAAATTGCTACCATTTTCGATGATAAACTTACTGAAGTGTATCTTAAATTCCACATACTTTTATTCATTTGGTTTTCTTAAAGCAGTTTTCATTGTTTTTCAGCAAATAACACAAAATTACACTCAATATCTTGTATTATATAATCTATTTACAAAAAGTCATTACAGAGTTTTAAATTTACCTGTGAATCTTCACTGAAGCAATTCCAGTAATATCTAATCCATTGTACAACAGTAATTTTCCCCCTGGTATCTGAAGGAAAAGCTTTTCTGTTTTTAGCGACAAAGTGAACCTCCCAGAACGAATTTCCTTCATTTCTGTCGACTCTCACAAGAAACCAATAAATAGCTGTTTTAAAAATCCTGACACCATTTCCTCATGCAAGACTAACTGAAAAGCGTGAATTAAATGCCCAATCCCCAAAAAGTCAGCAAATGTCGATTGGTCATTATATTTGCTTCTCACATGTATACTTCACAATGCAGGCAAACACACCTGTACACATCATAATTCAGGCAGACCTATACACATCACAATGCTGATACACTTGTACACATCGTAATACAGGCAGACCTGTACATATCACATTTCAGACATACCTGCACACATCCCAATGCAGACACACTTGTACACATCACAATGCAGGTAGCACACATCACAGTGCAGGTACACCAGTGCACATTAAGGTACAGACACACCTGCACACATACTTTTAATAAAAAGCTTGGATCTGATAGAAATTGCTCAGTTGTAATCCCTCACTCACAATAAGCATGAAAAATCGGTATACCATGGCACAGACTACAGGAACAGAGACTTAAAATCTAAGATTCCTTTTTTCATTTGTTCAGGGAGTTTTTTTTACCGAATACTGTTTGCAACTCTACTCTTCCACAGTACAGACACACTTTGTAACTTTGTACGGCACACGCACTTGTCACACCAGCACCCGCCGAGGCCATCTGGGGTCTCACTCACATACTCTTGCATTTTCTCCAAGCCTGATGATCATGGGATTAACGTTTTAAACTACAGGGTATTATTAGAGGCACAATGTCGCAGTGGGCCTGCGTTCATAGTGGGGTACCACAGGGTTCAATTTTAGGACCATTATCGTTCCTAATTTCTCTTTAGCAGAACAGAGGCTACAATGGGATCTTGATTTAATTAGCGACTGGGCTGATACCTGGCAGGTGAAATCTAATGTAGATAAATGTAACGTAATCCATGCAGGGAGCAGAAATATAAAGTACGGATATTTTATTGGTTCCACTGAAATAAAGGTAGCTGATTATGAGAAAAACCTCGTGTGTATGTTGATGCTTCCATGTCCCACTCTCGCCAGTGTGGGGAAGCAATAAAAAAGGCCAATAGGATGTTGGGT
>JAODLC010000044.1:6441040-6458255 GCA_026781145.1 Hippopotamyrus pictus
ATGACTTATGAGGAGAGGTTAGCTGAGCTGAATCTGTTTAGCCTCGAGCAAAGAAGACTAAGGGGGGACATGATCCATATAAGTTTATAACAGGCCTGGATGCTGTTCAGTCAAATGGCTACTTTAATATTAGTTTAAATACTAGAACTCGTGGCCATAAATGGAAATTAGCGGGAGAACATTTTAAACTGAATTTGAGAAAACATTTCTTTAAACAGCATGTATTTAGAGTATGGAACAGTCTTCCTGCTAGTGTAGCGCAAGCTAAAACCTTGGGTTCCTTTAAATCAGAGCTAGATAAGATTTTAATAACGCTTAGCTATTAGTTACGTTCTCCCCAAATGGGCTTGATGGGCCTAATGGCCTCCTCTTGTTTGTAAATTTCTTATGTTCTTATGTATCGAAATTTGTGGTTTTGATTCAAAAGCTCCATCATACTCACCCCTGGAAATTATGGGTTCGAAGCCAATCCTGTTAGGTACGCCCCCTGTTGATCAGGTTCCTCCACTTCCATGGGGGGAACGGGGGATGAGAAATGGCCTAAGCAGGCCATTCAGCTTTGATGAGAGCTATCTACATTACCCTTAGATGCTATGCTATTCTGCTCAGGTCTCTTCGTTGGCAGCTCTGATGATGTCTGCCTGTAGGCTCCATTCGTGTCCATATTTCGTTCAGCTTTTGTCGTATAAACCATGTTAGCAGTAGGCAGTTAGGAGACACCTTATTAGTTGGAAGACGCCATGTTAGTAGTTAAGTGATATCATGCAAGCAGTTAGGAGACAACTTGTTAGGTTACACAGTGTTTCCCAAACCAGTCCTCAGGGCACACTGGATGGATCCATATTTTTGTTGTGTCCCAGTTCCCAGCACACCTGTAAGGTATTTAGAGCTTCTGATTGTTTGGGTCAGGTGTTCTGGGAACTAGGATAAAACAAAAACGTGGATTGGTCCAGTGTGCCCTGAGGACTGGTTTAGGAAACACTGAGTTAGGAGATTCTGTGTTAGGAGCTGGATTAATCTCTCTTAGGAGCTGAGAGACTCCTTCTTAGGAGCTGGGGACTCCCTGGTAGTAGCTGGGAGACACTATGTTAGGAGCTGGGGACTCCTTGTTAGGAGCTGGGAGACTCCCTGTTAGGAGCTGGGAGATTCCCAGTTAGGAGCTGGGGACTCCTTGTTAGGAGCTGGGAGACTCCCTGTTAGGAGCTGGGGGACTCTGCGTTAGGAGCTGGGAGACTACCTGTTAGGAATTGGGGGCCAGGTTACAGTTTGGCCAGCAGTAATGATTACACTGCATGGGGCAGTTGGTATAGACATAAGTCGTAGCCAGATTTATGTAATTGTAAAGTTCTGCCAGCTTAAGCCTACAGAAGAAGTCTGGTCTCCAGGAGGTCTATAGGCCTTGGTCGATGTCCTGCCATTGTCAGGAATTGAACAAGTGCGAAATAAATCAATATAAGCTCTTTTAGTGTGTACCAAACAACTTCTGGTGTCTTTAAAGGACCTAGTGTCACTCACTGAGAATTTCTGAAAGTGAAATTAACCTCTTCTGAACAAAAAACTCTCTTTGAATGACCATCCTTGGCATGTCAAACAATCCTGCTGCCTGTTTTCATGAGTTACAGAGCTTTGCAAAGGGAGATCCTATGTAGAATTCTCCACTGATGACTCCTGCATAATACAGGACCAAGAACTGCATGACAGAGTTCATCAAAAGAATGAACCTTTTCCATGACAGATACACAGTCCAACAGAACTACCTGCATTCATGAGGAACACTCAACCCCAGTGAGATGCTGAATAAGTCTCAAAATCAGGAACTCAGAAATGTCAGAACTGTCACGTGAGACAGATCATTCAAAACCCACACAGAGTGAGTGAACACAGCTTTGTGAAACAGGATGACAGATCAGAGATGCTGACAACAGCTAATATCCCTAGACATGTGGTGCGTGTGTAGCTCGTAGTAATATTCTGTTATTACTGTTTTTTTCTTTCATTCAGTTTAAAAGCAGCTGTGCGAGTTTAATGTTTGACGCGCAGACCGTAGTTTGGTTGAACCCGCTGAGATTTACTCAAACTTATTGTATAGCCATGTATGATTGTGAGCTGATTGTGACTCTGCGCTAGGACCCCAATTGGAGAGACAGGGGGGATTTCAGGAAGGGTGGAAGAGACAGAAGAGGAGGGGAGAGAAGAGCATGTGGAAGAATGGGGAAGAAGAAGACTGGCACTGGGAAGGAACCCAGCTTTGCGTGGCACTGTGAAAGGGGGTGTTTTTGTTTACTCGGTTGAGTAAGAACTCAAACTTAACAGGGAAAATTATTTTGGGAGCATGGCTTGGGCGTTCTGTGTAAAGTATTTTATGGTTTTGACCACGTTTCCCGAACGGGTCACTTTGGCTGACTGCGCAGTAACGGCCTAAGAGGACCCCGATAGCACTTTGTGTTACCAGTGACACACAAAGTTCCTCGGACTTCGTGGGAGTTCATGGACGGGCCAGAGAGCGCTGGGTGGATGGTCCTGCATGTGTCGGACTGACGCTGAAGCGGAGTGGAGGTAACTAGCGGTTTGCTTTGTTTTTATTCAAGCGAAGCAGCTATTACGGTTTTTGCCTCAACGCACACAAGCTAAGATCAGGCCAATAACATGAGTGTTTTTTTTTTTATCTCATAATACTCCAGAGTATTGCAGGATATCTACTGAATGCAGTTATTGAGTGCCTTTTTATTTATTTTGCTTGAAAAGTGTCACATGTAGCATATGGTCATTTGTTTTATCTGTTTGTAAACAGAAATCCGTTTGGGGATATGTTAATCAGGCCCCTTCGGTTACATGCTTAAATTGTGTTATCTGTCATTGTAAGTTGCATGCACTGGGTTCGTCTGTGACACAGATGGGTATAGGTGGCTAATGTTTGGTAAACAGATGTACATATCAGTCTAATGCTACGATACTGTGTGTTTTCGAGAAAAGCTGTTATTAGCAGTGATTTCTGTTGACTACTTTGTAATGCTTTCGGTAGGATCTAAGCAGCCCGTAGTAGAGAACCCAGGGCATGTTCTTGCCGTCTGCTGTAGCTCTAAAGACAGGGCTGGTCAAATTTCTGTCTTTTGGACAGTAAACAGGAAATTCAGAGGAAACGTAGGAGAGTCTACACAGATCTAGCCAGTAAATCTTTCCCTCTGCCCCAGAGATGGGGCTGTAATATTCCTGGGGCCAATGTTAGTAAAGAAGTGCATGTGGGGGGTGAGCCAAAGCCCTAAGTACTGGAAGACATTTCTCAGGTTAATACTCTTCCTGATAATATACCTTCCAAAATACCATTCATCGTTACTCCTGATGATGTAATGAATTCTGGTCCATTAATCGAATCAGGTACTTGGAATAACTGCACATATGTCCTGTCTAGTTTCCATTTTGTACACTCATAGTTTGGCTATTCTGACGCGCAGTCATCGTCCTATTGATCCTCTCACCGTCCGACGGCATAAAAATATTCCGAAAAATCTGCTGAGCAGATCCCCTAATAAAGTGAAATAATTAGACCAGACAAGTGGTTCATATGAGGCTCTTGTTACGAAGGCCGTGAGGGACCGAGTTACATCTCGCCTTCAATTATTTGTGCCGAAGCGTAACTTCGCCTTACGAACCGAATCGATTTAAAATCCTTTGAACAATTAGACCCGAGGTGTAGATTCAGGCTCCTACACTCACCACAATAGATTCTGACAACTGAAGGAAGGAGAAACAGAATCTAACTGGTACAGAGACCTATTTTAGGCCCCCAGATATGAAAAAGTGTCCCACACACATGGCAGATGCTGAACAACAGCCTGAAAAAGGCTCACGTTCACCGTGTCTCCTGGAAATTCAGAAACTCGCCATAAATACCTTCTGTCCCTCTGCTTTATGGTTTAAATTTTATCACGGAGGCCACGCGAAAACACGAGATCGGGGCGCACGCTGATTCCGGGTTTCTCAAGCCCGGCTGACCTCCTACCGCCTACGCTAGCATCTCACCACGAAAAGCTCTAATTAAACCTGTCACCTGATAGGCGCTTTAGGCAATTTTAAAACCTCACTTAGTAATATTTTAAACTAACAATGACAAGGGCTCTAGCCTTTGCAAACTGAGTTACTGCAAACAATTACAGAGAAATCAGGCAGGTGATTCAGCTTTATTCTTAGAATAATGGGGACATGGAAAACTGTGAATGGAACTCATTTTGTCATTGTGTAAGTGTGCCATCTCGGACCGGATTAGAGGCGTTTCCGGTTGTTTGCATTTCTGCTTCATTGTTGGACCACGGACGAGCCATGTTGGCCTCCTTCAGTGAGACTGCCACTCGTGCTGAGTCCTTCGTCGTTTAGCCACCTGCATCGCACTTCCTTCCCGACTCCGTGGCCCCAGGGCCGTCCCCTATCTCCCATAAGCCCTCGCTCCGCCGCACTCCGCACCCCCACCCTCATACCACCGCCTGACACAGACAGCAGCTGTTCTCCATCTGCCGTGTTCGTTTTTGTCTTTGAGGCGTCTTTCAGATTTGGAATGAAATGATGTTTTATTTGCCATTTGCACAGGTACAGTACATTGCTGCTTTTCCCATATCACGTCTCGTTCTCCTTTGAGCCAAACGCATACACACACACGCACACTAGTAATCATATCTTTGTGGGGACAATCAATTGATTTCTATGGGCATAGCACTAATCCTAACAATGACAACCTTAATTAAACTTAACTACAGAAAAAATGGTCCCCACAATGTCAATAACAGATTTTTGTCACATTTGGTCCTCACAATGTAATTTACAAATGACCTACACACACACACACACACACATACATTTGGGGTCCAAGCACAAGGTCAGGCCATTTTTCCAGCAATCCTGGAGCATTTCTGGGGGTTAAACGCCTCACTGAAGGGCCCAACAGACCTGTGAGTACCTGCTGAGGACAGGATTTGAACAGGCAACCTTCCGCTCACACAGGCAGAGGCCTAATGCACTGGGCCACACACCAGCCCCCAAGTCTTCCATTGTCTCTTCCATCTGTCCAAAACAGCCCCATAACCTGCAGGTTCATTCACAAAGAGGGCTGGGCGTCTGATCCCTGTCCCCCACCCCCCACAGAACACGCCCTGGGCACTATGAACCTGGGGGTATGTTCCCGCATCTCTGAGTAAATGGTGTTTAGGGACACAGAGGCCCTGCAACCAGATACATGAGGTGCTATTTATACTCACTGCGGCCCTGCGGCTGCTGAGGCCCAGGTGGGCCTTAAAACACGTCTCACTGCCACACGCCGTTTCTGCATCAGAGGCCGTGCTGCGTCTTTCCCGCGGAAACCCCACGCAACTTCTGCCACTCGTCTGCCAGCGCCTTCTCCACCCAGAGGATGCTACTTGCTCCTGTTTGATAAGAGCCTTATTTCCATTCCAACTTGCTTCCCACTTCCTTGGCTTGGTCCGTCAGGAAACAGGACAGAGACGGACACCCCTGTTCGGACGAATGGCATGGAACGAGGGGAGAAGGGACGACGCGGGATAAATCTTTATGGGACAGGGTGGTTAGCGAGGATATCCGAACCTCATATCCTATCTGCCGTTTCACTGCAGCTCTACTGTAGGTAACTGCCTCTGCTTTTGCCACAAAATTCAATTCAAGTTAATCTCCATATAGCGCCCTTCCCAACAAAGTGCTAAAGGCAGATTTAGAAGCAATAGCAGCACCATTAGCTGATATAATAATAGTTTATTATACATCAGGACAAGAGCGGAGGAGAAGCCAGAAGATAGCAGAGTAGAGACTGTATTAAAGAGCAATCAGAACCGCCTTCCCCCCATTGACATTGGTTCCTCCCAGACGGCCGACACCCGGCTATGCTACTATAGCAGAGCTGAGCTACTTAAACAGGGAGTGGGCATCCCGCCTGACAGGAGAACGCGCTACCCATTTGAGAATGTAATCATCATTTAGTCCCAACCTGTCTGGCGATAATTGAGGCTTGGCAGGAAAGTGAGCGCGTGAAAACTTTCGGGGCCGTCGTGTGACTCCACTCGAAAGCATGACTGCGTTATTGTGTAATAGTGTGTCGCGATGGATTTATTGGCGCTTAATTGCTCGCCTGCAGCCGTTAATTGAAATCGGTAGTGGCTCTGGGTATAATCTGCTAGCGGTAATCGCTGACGGCTACGCGCGTGTCATCGCGATCGCTAAATCCCAGAGGCGTCTGCCAGCATTTTGACTGTCATTACATCGCAGCTCTGTGTAGGAGGACCGGAGCTTGCAGGCGCAGAGCTGCACAAACTATGTGCAAACGAGCATTTAATAAAGAACACAGATCGGAATTGCCGGAGTGCATCTGAGATGAGCCGCCGGGCGTGGGACGGGCCACGCGTTCTTGCCTGATGATGACTGAGGGGCGGATCTGTGGAGGGCATGATGTCATCTGTCATTTCCCGCTGTCCGCTGCGAGGCCTCCACCAGGCCGGAGCCAAGCGGCTCTTTGACTCAGAGGGTTCACCGTCAGGGCCCAATTTGTCACCTTATCGCTACACGCTGTCACGTCGGACAGGGACACGGCTGATTCAGAGCCGGCCTGCGTTTCCTTTGAAAGAGGTGCTAATTCTCGACTTCTCCGGGGACTGTGGCATCTGTGCTGGCGAGCATAACAAAGCAGTTAGCAGCATAACAAAGAGTCGAACGGCACTGAACAAGTGGCAGGGGCAACCTCAGTCTCTCTGAGGCCTCCGCCGGTCTGTCAAACCCCACACTTCCTGGTCTGCCCCCTACTCCACGTCACAAAACATGCTTTATTCCCCTGAATCAAGTGATAATGTCAGCCCCTGTCCTGAAGTTGGTCCTATTCTAGTAAGAAACTTTTAACCTTGACTGCTGACCTGCAGACACCGTCATTCAGGCTCATTACATTTACATTTTATTTATTTGCCGACACTTTTATCCAAAGTGACGTACAGCTGGGAAAGCAGGGCCAGCAAAAGGAGGTTTAGGGCCTCAAGGGCCCAACGGTGAAACACAGGAGCTGAACCAGCAACAGTACACGGGACAGAGGAATCAGAGACCAGCTGAATGGGAGTAATGGATCACGCCCCCCCCCCCCATTACTGCACTTCATTTACACCCATCACTTACAATAACAATGCTACTTAATAATCCATCCATTTTCCAAACCACTTATCCTTCTGGGTCATGGGGGGGTCCAGAGCCTACCCCACAGAAGCGAGGAGGGAAGAACCCTGGACAGGGGGCCAGCCCATCGCAGGGGGCACACTCACACACACACCATTCACTCACACCTATGGGCAATTTAGTAACTCCAATTAGCCTCAGCATGTCTTTGGACTGGGGAAGGAAAGCAGAGCACCTGGAGGAAACCCCATAATGACACGGGGAGAACATGCAAACCCCACACTCAGGAAACCCAGGCAGAGACTCAAACCCGGGTCCCAGAGGTGTGAGGTAACAGTGCTAACCACTACACCACCAAGCCGCCCAAGCTCCCCAAAAATGCTAATGCTCATAAAAATGTAATTAACGGATGTTATTTATTGCATGGATGCCATCCATAAATTTATTTATATTTATTTCCTCACATCAGAATATGCTGCTTGTTGTATTGTGCACGTTTTAAAATTGTTTACACTGTTTATTTGTTTGTGCTGTGTGTACATTATGTCTTCTTTTGTACTTTAAGTTTGTGTAGCATTTACGCACCTTGTTGCTCTATGTACAAGAATGTCCCCATGAGACATCTTATCTTATCTTATGAGGCTCTCATGTTCCATCAAAAGTTTGGCGTGAGATTACATTAGTAGCTAAACGTGTGTCTCACAGTCAATGCGTGACACTTAAGAGTCCTGCCTACCGCGTTCATCCGATCCTGTTCTTACGCTTCCACCTTTTCTGCACTCCATCTGTGTTCACAACTTCACATCCATATAACAACGTGCTTGCATGGGAATCACATGCAACTTGTTTTGAAATTTACCCAGAAAAAAAACAAATGCCATTTTCTGATTGGCTGGTAAGTGGTTATTAACTCTACGTGAGACGGTTATGAACTCGGTGGAAAACCCCACCCCGCACGCCTGCACCTCGTCCATTAATTCTGCATAACGGGACAGCTGGGTGGGGGCTATCCCTTACCTCTCAGCATGAGGAACACAAGCGTGTGAACTGTTTGAAATGCGTGTGTCTCACGGTCGATGCATGAGACTTCAGAGCCCTGCCTTATCTTATTTTATCTTACCTTGCCTCATTTTATGAGCATTAATAACAGCAGAATTCACACGTTGTTTCTGACACTGACCGTGGACTTCAGTGGTGGACATTGTGCCAGTACCGCCAGTACCTGAAGACCGAGGTGGGGATGAGGATGCAGAGGCCGTGAACATGTCCGTTTATTGCGTTTGGCTGCTTCCCCGGCTACTGCGCGGGTGGAGCGAGGCGAGAGTGAGCGCACAGTCAAGTGACCCGCTTATTTCAAAGCCGCGACTCAGTGGAGGGGGGGGAAGGCGGGAGCCATTTAAAGAACGGGACTTCAAGTGAGTTACAAAACGCACTCATGTTATATCGCCGCTTAGACATTGATTTTTTCCCCGAAGCGTCTTACAATCGCACTAATTTATTCAGCAGGACATTTTGACTGGTGTGACTTTGCTGGAACCTTTCCACGCACACACAGCTGAGGGCCGCGGAGCGAGCGGCTCAGACGCCGTGTCTCCAAGGGAAACGGCGCAGCTAAGCGGCACCAGCATCGCCTACCGGGAGACCCCAGCTCCACGGCGCGAGCCAAACGTCCTTCATAATGAGGCTGACCGACCCATTTCAGTAATAATGCCGACGCCCTCCTGCTTTTAATCCCAGAGCCGGAAGGGGCTGTTATTTATTTATTTATTCGATTTTGACTTGTGGCGTTCCCGTCTTTCCCAGGCTCCTGTACACCCTGGGTGAGGAAATCGCTCAGCCTACCTCACGTGGCACAGAGCCTCAGGATTGAACTGAGCCTGCAATCTGAGCACACAGGTCGGGGGAGATTCGAACCCGGAGCTGCAGGGCTGTGATCCTGGCTTAAGCCCACACTTGTCTCTTCAGCCAGGGTTCCTCCAGCCCAGGTGGTGCCCTAGGCAGGTTATTTCAGTGCCCCCTCAGAAGATGGCAGCCCAGACAGCCACCTGTGTCACATAATGGGTTGACCAGCTCTGCTCCTGCAGCACCACAAACTGCTGCAGGTGGTCACTCAACTCTGTGGTCACCGCAACGCCAACGAGCAGGATGTTGCCAAAAGTCAAGAGGGGAGATCAGATTCCGGTGCTCGGTGTTCTGGGAGAGTCCCACCAGAGCAGTCACAGGCTGGGAAAGCCCCGGACAGGAAGGGATGCTGACTGGCACGAGACAGCACGAGCTGCTATGGTCCTACTGAGAAAGGTGAAGATCCACTAGAGGTACAGGAGGTGCTCATAATCCCGTCATTTTCCCCAAGTCAGGTTTCTGAAAATAACAGCGAAAAACATGCAGTCTCTTCCCCGTATGACAGTAGAAGACTAGACAGCAGCGCCATGCTGTGCTCCTTATAGAATTGCGATATTTTATTGATCCCCATGGGGAAATTGTCTTTTCACTTGCCCCATCTTGCTCTTTATGAGAAACAAACAAGTGAGAGCAAGCTTGGGCTCACAGCGCAGGGTCAGCCTACTGGGGGTTAAGGGCTCTGCTCATAGACTCAATAGCAGCATCAGGCTTCCAGAACCTGCAATTTGAACCGGCTACCACTGAGCATTGGAGGGTTAACTGGCTGAACCACTGGCAGCCGCAGCTACATGACACTGTAGATGGGACGTCATGGGGGACCGGAAATGGAGAAGCCTGCAGCCACCAGGAGACCTGATTCCAGAGCTGAATCTCTGCTCCATCACCTCCTACAGGAGCAGATGGGCTTGCTTTCCCTCATTATGTATGTTCTTACCCAGCCATTAGCACCTTGGTGCTCCACCATCCTCTCCTCGTTTATACGGCTGCTTTACTGGGACAGATAAGCCACCCTGGCACCACAGCAGGCCTGGATTCTCACCTACTAGACGTTCCCGCAGGGGTGTGTGTGGGATCCCTGCCTCTCCTCCTGCCTGGCTCTGGAGAAGAGCAGCTGTCACAGTGTGATTTGTTCCTTTTGTTGTTATTTTTTTTTTTTTTTTTGGTCCGGCATTGATTGGCTCCCAGCCATAGAAATGAGCAGTACAATTCTGTGTGGCCGATAAGATGAAGCGACCTGGTGGGGGGGCGGGGCAAAGGCTGGCTGGAACATTAAGGGCCTTTACCAAAAAAGAGAATAGTTATGTGGCAATACCAGGAGGCCATCCTGTGACGCAGACCTCCTGCAGGCACACGGGATTGAGACTCACCCTGTTTTATTTAGTGCTGCCTCTTAACCTCCTGCAATATCCCCAATGCATCACCTATGTGCAGAGGTGGAAAGTTCAGGTCCAGAAAGTAGAAATCCAGACCAGGATTTAGTTTCAACCAACCAGTTGAGTACTCTTTGAATGTAACTCTTTATGGTCAACTGGTTGGTTGAAACTAAATCCTGGTCTGGATTTCTACTTTCTGGACCTGAACTTTCCACCTTTGCCTATGTATTACGTATTTGTTGCTCAAGCATGCTTATACTGCACTGTTCAGTGTCCTGTATGGCATCGCATATTCGTCCTATTGCACCCCCGATGCACTGGGCCCCTCTCCCACAACTGTGGCATAAGAATATCACTGAGCTCCTCTGAACGTACCTGACAATATCACTTGAAAGTGAAAGTGCTTGTGAGGTGTGCAGCGTGCCTCTTGTGTCAGATCCTGCACGGGCACCTCTCCCTGGATCCCCCCAACATGGCAAGTCACTCGCACCCAAACCCTCGCCGGCATCATGGTCCAGATAACTGGACCCATTTCACTCGGAACCCTAGCGAAAGCGACACTAAGGTAGACCGGTATCCTGTGGTCACCCCGCCCCCACACACACACAGTGGACTGAGAGTGTACATTTCCTTTTTAATCAGACGCTGACATTTCTCTTTCTTATCTGCACATTACATCTGGCCCTGGGGGAGCGTGTTATGTTGTACCTCACTCTGCACGGTGGTTAAGACGTGGCCACCTTCAAGTCATTAAGGACATAGAGGTCATATGACAGGTCATGTGAGGATTCAGATGAGGGGTCGGGTGAGGGGTCATGTGACTCTTCCCAGAACCCGTGTGACGGTCAGGCTCGTGTTTTCCCTGCTAATACAAACAAATAAGATCAGCAGAGGCAGTGAGCCATGGGCTGGGAGGGGGGGGGGGGTCAGAGTAAAAGAGCCAATTATTTACTTCAACGACTGACACTGAGGGTATGTGAGCAGAAAGCCAGAGAATGAGGGTGGGGGGCTGTGGATTGTCACATGGACAGAGTGAACATGACACCACTCATAAAGTCTCATGAGGATTTCAGTGAGCTGAACTCCTTATCAATGCCATTCCCAATCCACATCCCAAACTGACCCCACTTATTTACTCCATTCCCAATCCACATCCCAAACTGACCCCACTTATGTACTCCATTTCCAATCCACATCCCAGACTCACCCCACTTTCTATCTCTTCCCATCCCAATCCACACTGCCAAAACCCAATATTTTCTGCTCCACATCCCTTCTACAGTACCTGAGCTTTCCCTGTTCCTCCCTTCTCCTCCCCTTCAGCTCCATCCAATCCTAGCAAGGTCCCACCCTCTCCACCAATTAAACCACTCATCCCGCTGTAGGCACAGCCTATCAGCAGCAGGGAGCGGCCGCACACCACAGTGACCTTATGGTGATCCGCAGGGTGCCCTCTGCCAGCCGACGGCCCCAGGTCGCGCTTTCATTTGCTTTCCATTATGACAGTAAACATTTGCAAAACAGAAAAACAGGATGAGTCTGTAAATAAGCCTCCGTTGGCCACGTCTGAATGCCGATGAGCGTCTGAGATCAGCATCATTAATGTGCAGCATAATAGGGGCATTGGGGCATTAGCAGTGTGGAGAAAATCTCTGCTGTGATCACCTCTCAGAACCGCAATCTCGCTGAGCCCCGAGTGAAGTATGGGCTCTATTTCCAGGGTCGGGTCCATTCAGAGTTCACACACAGCTTGGCAGATGGGCAGAACGATGGTCCAGGATGCCACTGGCACTGATCCATTAGCAAGAGGAGGCCTGAACCGGGACAGGAGGTTCTCACCCTTATTTATACACCCTTTTGTCTTCAGGCACTTTGGTGGGTTCCGGGTTTATTCAGCACGATTAATGGCAGCGCTTGGTGGGATTTGAACGCGCAGGCTGGCTTGTGTGGGGTTGTTTTGTCCTCAAAGCTGCTGAGATGTGACGTTTCTACTCCAGAGATCTGCTCACCGTGTTTCCGTCTGCAAAGTTTCATCTTTGTTGTCTTTGCACAGAAGCCACCGGAATGAATAATAAAAGAGACCAAGGCAGCTTAATAACAGAGCGGGCTTCTGCCGGGATATGCGGCGTGCCGGCCGGAATATCAAACAAGGCTCAGCAATGTCATACCTGGAGATGCGGAAGCAAGTCGGAGATCGGCACAGCAACATTGACAAGGAGCATGGAAATCCACCCCAACACTGTGACCAGGACTCACAATGAGACCAAGGATGTCGCGCTGACTCTGAGACCAACACTAGCATTGATCCTGGGTATAGGAATCCATACATAATACTTAAAATAGGGAAGGTCAGCACTCACTGAGACCTGGAACATCAGCACGGACACTGAGACCAAGAACACCAACATTCACACTGAGACCTGGAACATTAGCACTGACACTGAGACTAAGAACACCAACACTGACACTGAAACCAAGAACACCAACACTGACACTGAGACCAAGAACACCAACACTGACACTGAAACCAAGAACAATGACACTGAGACCAGGACATCTGGTAATCTCTCTGCTGTAATTTTCCTTCTGTAAATCACAATCCATGGCAGTGGTTTGGGGTTTTTTTTTGTAAATCGGGATTAAATAAACGATTGTCACTAGGGAAGACTGCAAACTTGGGCTTGTGATAGCTGAGGGACCCGTTATCTCGTTTCAGATGGCTCAGCTGCTCGGAGGAGTCAGGAGGCCGTAACTTCATTCGCTTCCATTCTCCACATGTGTATTGCTTTTATTTCGTACTTTAATGAAAGCCTAAAAAGCAGGAGCAGGAAGGTGAGAAATACAAGCCCAAATTCATGTTGGCAGTTAGAGTGTTGCATGTGATAAAAGCACACTTTCCGTCGTAAAAAGAGCTTGTCACATGGGAGCGGACAGCCTGGAAACCAACACGTCTGGGAAATTTCTCCTTCAGTAGTTTGGAGAGGGGCAATTTTCCCCAATCAGACCTCTGCCAGGCCCTGCAGAGAGACTGAGTGTGATTGGACCTAATGTGTCCTGTTCTGGTGTGTTACTGCCTCCCACCGAATGGGAAGAACGACAGCGGCAGGGTTCTGAATGTGAGGAGCAAGACTGTAGAGCAGCAGGGCTATGAATGTGGGTAACAAGACCATAGAGTGGGAGGGCCTTGAATGTGAGGAGCAAGACTATACGGTGGCAGAACCTTGAATGTGAGGAGCAAGACTATAGAGTTTCAGGGCCCTAAATGTGAGGAGCAAAACTATATAGTATCAGGGCCCTAAATGTGAGGAGCAAAACTGTACTGCAGAAGGGCTATGAATGTGGGTAACAAGACCATAGAGTGGGAGGGCCCTGAATGTGAGGAGCAAGACTTTAGAGTGTCAGGGCTCTCAATGTGAGGAACAAAACCGTAAAGTGGCAGGACACTGAATATGAGGAGCAAGACCGTAGAGTTGCAGTGCCCTGAATGTGAGGCTGAAGACTGTGGAATGCCAGGTCTCTGAATGTGGGGATCAAGGATCAAGACTACATAGTAGCAGGACCTTGAATGTAGGAATCAAGACCACAGAGTGGCAGGGCCCCAAATGTGAGGAATATGACTATACAGAGGACCTGATGCAGAAAGGAGGTATGATGACCTCAAAGAAGGAGAGGAGCAAGTAAATTCGGGAGACAGGTAAGGAACAGGACCTGAATGAGAAAAGTAAAGAACAAGATATCAGGAGGGAATCCTGGAGGAATAGGAACTTACTAAGGGGACCTGTGGAATGTGTGTATAAAGATGTCATGGCGTGTTTGTGAGTGTGTGTGTTTTTTAGGGGAGCTACATTGCATTTGCTGACAGAGACTTTGGAAAGGTGTGAGCAAGACGTAGGTGGGTTTGCAGAGAGGACAAAAATACCAGCGGGACAACACCAACAGGGTGATGTTGCTATGAAGGATAAGAGCGTGGAATGCATAATGCGTCAAGTGATCCCATGCATCTCCAAGCCCTGCACTGCAGAAATATCTCAGCACTCAAGGTATGGCGGGAGGCAGGTACACCAGAGCTGCAAGCACATGGATTTAGGATGCTGTGATTCGGTATCTATACGATATTCATCTGAATCTGTTTTTGGCAATTAAACAAGGAAAGTCCATCAATTAGACTCATATACTCTTTTTATTCTAAATAACCTTTACTTGAGGTATAAAGCGACATAAAATGAAAGACAGTGAAAAATGTGTAGATAATTAGCTACTGAGCCAAGGCGGCTGCCCGCAATCTCCACCCTGCAAGGCTCCATAGAATCAGGACTCTTCGTAATCAGGCTGATAATGATGAAGAGCACTTGTCTCCTTCAGTCCTCAGCAGATTAACGTGTCAGAAGCAGTGCCCATCATTGCGTTGCTGCTGCTCCTCCTCAGGCCACCACGCTACACAACAGTACCAGCGGAAATCAATTAAGCTCATCCAGATTAAAAGGCTTCAGAAAGTCAGGCAGGTGATGCAAGACCTTGCTATGATGTTGCATGAGCGAGGTCCCTCTGAGAGTCGGGCACTCTCGCAGAACCACAATCCAGGGCACATTGCCCTGTGTTCTGCCATCTGATACCTCAGCTGTCATTGGAACAAACCAGTTTCATGTTGTATTCTGCTGGAGGAGGGGTCTCAGTTATTTTTTTCCCAAGTTCCAAATTCCAACAGCAACACAAAACCAAGTTCCACTAACCCTAGGTGGTGGGGAGTGGGGGGGGGGGGTGAATCTCACAGTCCAAATTAAATTGTGTTTCTCTCCAGATGAAGCCCAGAATCTTCCAGTTGAGTAATGCTGTGCTAGACCATTCTAGAGGGTTCCACAGGCAAATAACCCAATTCAGATAGCATTTACCCCCCCTCCTCCCCACGTATCTCCAGATGGTAGGAATACAGACATTACGCAGTAAGACAATCTCCACCCCTTCATCCACTTCATCCAGTGTGCTGCATTTTTACACTTTTATATCCTGCCTTTTATATCAGCCTGGTTCAGTGGTGTCTTCACGATGACGAAAAATGAGCCAATTAGCATGTGACCTGCAAAGCTTGGGGGAGGGGCCTGGAGGTCTGTCATTAGCATTGGTTAACATCAAAGAGAGCGGAATCGCCAACCCTCACCCCTAACAAGAAGGTGTTCTCATCCCTCCTGTTGATCAAAGAAACGCTCTCCAAACGGTCATGACTTGTTCACTAAGCATTTTAATTTCCATCTTCTCACCTCTCCTGCTTAATTAGAGCACCTTCAGCTGTGAACACTCCTGTGCCGTTGGGTTTGGGGTGTCCACTTGCGACGGCACTAACCCTGCTGATTCACGCCCAGATTTGGGGTTGCTTGTACCTGCAGTCTTTCTGTCCCTCACAGAGATGGAGAAGATTCCGACAGTACGGACCAGACCCACTTGTTCTCGCATGTATCGTCTGCGGCCAGCCATACAGACGCGGGTACATTCTGGAAAAATCCTTGGCGGAGCTCTGAGGCACAGGGGACAGGGAGACTTCGGAATCGGCTGCAGACACCATCAGGTCAGCTCTGGGGCTGATGAGCAGAGAGTTTTCTCTCCACTATTTAAATGTCAGAAGATAAAGCAGAAACATACAACTGGCAGGTAGCCAATAAAGGTTAATTAATATTGAAGAGGAAAGGGAGATCTGTGGGGGGTGGTTCATAATTAAATGACCAACAGAGTTCAGATTAAAGATACAAAAAATTCACGCTCAGCGATCACATCTCAACACGCAGTCAGTGAATGAGTACAGTGAGGGGCAAGCCGTGTGGGGAGTGGGCAGGGGGTGCAGCTCCGTGATCAGAATGTTGCTTGCTCGAATCCTGTGGTCGGCAGAGTGATGTCACCGTTGGGCCCTTGAGCGAGGCCCTTAACCCCAGCTGCTACAGGGGCTGGCTGACCTTGCTCTCTGTGGACAAAAGTCTCTGGGATATTTCGTCTTCCCAGCATGCAGAGTGGGTATTGGGACGCGTCCCTGAGATCCCCTACGTCTGTGCCCCCCCCGATGTCCCCCTGTTATTGATTAAGTTAATCACATTGCTCACCTCCTCTCCTCAACACGATGTCAAAGCATGCCGCGCCTCCCCAGCACTGGCCCTGACCCACAGATCAGATCAGTCACGGCACACACTAATCAGGCCCCTAATGGCAGCACTCCGCCATGGGGTGCCCCATCAAACGATCTGATTTCACTTATTTCCACTTTCCTAACAAGTCCACAGACCGGACATTTTATACCCCACTCTTGGTGTGGGACAAGGTCACATATGTGGGTGGGCAGGGCTGTCATCTGGTGTGGGCAGGACTGTCATCTTGTGTGGGCGGAGCTGTCATCTGGTGTGGGCGGGGTGTCTTTTGGTGTGGGCGGGGCTTGTGAACAAGGAGTGGCATTGTTCATGTCATTCCATAGACCCTTCTGCTTTTGATTGCTGCAAGTCCGAGAATTATAAAGCCGAGACCAAATGGAAGACCCAGATGGTCTGGAGATGTTTTGTGGATGGACAGATAGACCAGAATGGAAATCACAAGAGTGACAACCACTATGTTCATCAAAGAACATCCGGTGGCATTGCTGAGAACATACAGAAATTCCCAGGCTTACTGGAAAGTGAGACTGATTGAAAACACTGATCAGTAGAATGTAGACCCACAACCCTGTGCCTGAAAAAAGTGTGTGTGTGTGTGTGTGTGTGTGTGTGGGTTTGCATAGATCACATTTGAGGACCAAATTGTCCCCAAAGTGTAGT
>JAODLC010000044.1:6458355-6481483 GCA_026781145.1 Hippopotamyrus pictus
TTCCCATAGAAATGAATGGACGGTCCCCATTTAGATAGGAAGACCAACTTGTGTGTGTGTGTGTGTGTGTGTGTGTGAGGGGCGGACAGCTGAACTGTCCAGGTCAATCATGGTACAACAGCAAGTTTTTGGATTCTAGTACTTCATAGGTGGGGATATTAGACAAGCTATAATTCCTACAGAGAGGCCAATCTTATCAGTAGCCAATGATATGTTTTAATTTTTGAGTGACAGACAATGGGGCCCTCCAGGGGCCAATCAGCTGAGGCTATTGCACCTGTGGCCCGTGAAAAAGGTCTATACAGCCCAATAAACACTGTCTGGGAGGCACAGACAGGTTCTGGCTGGAAGAGATAGAGAACCAATGAGAGAGACACACAGCGACCTGGTCAGGATGGCACAGAGCTAGAATGGAGCAAAGCCCATTTCAACAGCTTCAAAGGGAGGCAGCAAAGCTCAGACTGCGGGTGGGCGTAGGGTCAGCGCCCACACACGCTCAGCAGCTCACAGGACACCTGGCCACATGCGTAAGTAACGAAACAGAGACAAGATAGAGCTTGGAACACACAGACGCCGGTCACCGTATGCGGCAGAAGGCCCGCGTGTCCTGGGCGTGCGCTGAGCAGCAGGATCAATGACACGCCTCTATTTATGCTCAACGCCCGTCTGTCTGTATTCTTATTCCTTTGTGTCCATCCTCACTCCATGGACGACCCGCTTCACATCAAAGGCCATAACGACACGGTAACCGGCAGACCGGTCAGGGATCACAGAACTGAGGGGCGGAGAGATTCACAACTGTGACTTTGTTAGGATCACAGCAGAAAGGGCGCACGGGGGGGGGGGGGCTTGACTACCTTGCCCACAAAGCAAATGGAGATCGGAGTCAGATTATGTGACATAAGGTCATGTGACACTAATGAATGGGTTTCTGGTGCAGGCATGTGAGAAACATACGAGGGACAGATACGAACACATCCGCGTACTGACAGTTCACTCAGTCCAGCCCACATTCTCAGATGTGAGCGGAGAGGCAGAGGGTAGCCTGTACTTCAAAGCACAGCAAGATAGAAAGGGGACAGAAAGTTTATCCTGACCAGTTTTTCAGGGTGACTTAGCGAGCCGCAGGAATGCTGCCAGAAAATACGTACAACACGAGGAAAAGCGCGAGTGTGCCGTAATCACAGAGGAAGCGGCACCCTGGGAGCGACATTTGTGCCGCTGTATGCATTCTGTGATTTTTCGCATGTTGCCGTGACGATGGAGGCTGAGCCGGCTGCTCTTTAGGGATGCGTTTTCTTACGATCCATTTCTGGAAGCGGCTCACAAGCATATAAGATGGAGCAGCATTGTTGGCGAACAACAGGCAGACGAGAGACGACTGTCACGTTAAAAGCTCCGCGCTGCATCTGAGAAGAACAGGCATCAAGCGGCGAAAGGCGTTTAGCGCGGCGGGGATGGCGGGGGAGGCCGTGCCGTGACTCAGATTTGGGGAGCGCTTCCGCAGTCCCGCATCATGTGATTAATCACACTTTTATCTCCTCCAAGCAGGAAAACTGGACACAGAGTAAAACAGCCACCAATGTTTCCCAGACCAGATATGCCACAAGGCGTAAAACACACACACACACACACACACACACACACCTGTTACTGTAGTAGGTTTTCCTCTTTAATGGAGTTAATGATTCATAGCCACACACTGGCAAAACTCAGAAGCATTTGTAAAATCGATTGCAGTTACCTTTAGAGAGAAAAAGATGATTATTTTATGTGAATCACAGTCCTCGGTGTGTTACAGACCCAGAACAAAAAGCACAGCATTGGTGTGTGTTGACACCGGATCGGATCGGCTCAAGTTGTGGGACCCTCGCTAACCGGTCGAAGTGTCATGCATATAGAGAAGCGTGAGGGGGCTTAAAGATGCTCCGCTGGCATGTCCTCGTGGTGCAGTCACCCCTGCTATGATCACCCGGCGACTGCAAGGACACCAAGCAAATAAGGTATTGCAGCTGTATGGGAGGGACAGGAAATGGAAGGAACCAAATGAACAGGCAGACAGGCATTCAGGTCGATTAAATGGGGATCTGATCTTCTTGGAGCTTTCATGCCAGAGTCTTTTAGGAGAACCCGACACAGGTATTTGCTGGGGGAGGGCCAGGGAGGGGGAACCTAGCCACCTCAGGCACACTCCTCACTCCACTCCCCCTCACATTCGAATGGGAGGGTCCAGGGTATCACAACACTGAGTATCAGATTGAAGAATAGCTTCCTTCCCCAAGCATAACAGTCGTATCCATGGCAGACGCACTTTAAAGCTCTGTTACTGCATTTTAACAGCCACCGACTGCCTAGTGCCTAGTTTTGCCCGGCTTGTTTGATCTGAACATGCAGGCTTTCCAGTGCACTCGTTGCTCATGACCAGTCAAAGCCGTTGAATCTGGAATCTTGAGAAGTCTAAAGACTTGAAGACCTGAGGGCAGATCCTCTTGGGCTCACCTGAGCCTGAAGGCCCAGGATTAAAGCCAGACCAGGTTCTTACAGCTCCATGACAGCGTTAGAGTTCTCCCACAGTTTAGTTGGATAAGCTTCCACGACCCAGATAGGATATACTGTACTCAACGAAAAGCCCACGACCACAGTCAAACCACGCATTTGCATGGGGCTCCAAGTGGTTTTGGGGGACCCCTGTTGGCCTGTTTGCGTGCGGAGGCTGTTTGTGGGATCCAACCCTAATACCTGCTCACTGGACTCCTCGGCTGTGTTCAATGCCCTGCTGCCACATCCCCGTGTACCACCGGAAGATTCTGTAGCAGTGAGCACGTAGCACCGAGGCCATTAATGAGCAGAACTGTGGGGCGAGTTTATGGGTCACTACAGGTGACTCAGGAAAGTACGTTATCCGGAAGTGAGCTCAGCTGTAGACAGCTATTCATCTTCTTTAAAAAACCAACACAGCCTACCCCATTAATGCGCTCACTAAAACATGTGTCAGACCCACACTTCAAACCCAGACCACAATTGCGGGTTGCAACCCCTTGTTCTACCGGTGTTCTTAACTGCGCGGGAACAGGACTGGGCATGAAGTGCCGTTTCTTTGGCTCCATCACTCCGGCTGGGGGCGTCGGCTCCTTATGAGGTCACCGGGTTTCTCAGGCTCCAGCTGGAATTCATTCTCACCTTCCTTTAAAAATTCATGCTGCCAAGGTCATTAGAATATCAACAAACCGAAGCACAAACACACCGCCTTGTGCGTGGCAGGGTGTTTGTGTGTGCGTGTGTGTGTGTTTGTGACTCTTCTCAGAGACAGGGTGTGTGTCTGTGTGTCTGCTACACTCCTGTCACTGACAGTGTGTGTGTGTGTGTGTGTGTATGTGTATGTGTGTGTGTGTGTGTGTGTGTGGGTTTGACTATGTTATACTCACATCCCTAACAGGGTGTGCGAGTGTGCCCGGGGCAGGATAGAGGGCACCGTGGAGCAAAAACACAGGCATAACACACGGAAAACCGTGCAGCGTGGAGGGGGACGGTGGGTGGCCAACGCAAGCAAGTGACGAGAGATGCCGAATGAGCAGTGTAGCTAGCAAAGATTCATAGCGCCCCCTTCGTGTCAGGAGGCGTAAGATGTCTGTTTCGGGAGATTTGTGCGTGTGCTACCAGGGGATCACACGTATTGCTCACACACGCGCAGCGCTGGTGAACAAACACGCAGGCTGAGATCAGACATGAACGCATCCCCCAAACCCCCCCCACCCCGCCTGTGATACTCGGACTCACCGTGGTAGAATCCTCCCTCACGGACTCCTGCGCTGAGTCACACGGGCGACGGTACATTTGGGAGCTGGCGTAGGGCCCGCTTACCTGCTTTAATTGGGCTCACCCACGGTGGGGGGGACAGCAGGCTCGCAGGTTCGCTTCCCGAGGTAATGAGAGGGACAGGGAGCCCGTGGCCATCAGAATTAATCTGTGTATAAATAACCGTCGCCGGCATTGTCTCAGCCACATATAATGGGCCATTTAAAGGTCACGGTGTGAACAATATAGCCGCGTGCGCAACTGTGAGTGTGGTGTGACAGGTAGGGGGTGCTGTGCCGGTGTGTCTGGCAAGAGGCTTAAGTTAGCAGAGGCATGTCACTGCCGTGTGAGTGTGTGTGTGTGTGTGTGTGTGAGAGAGAGAGAGAGAGAGAGAGAGTACATCTGTATGAATGTTGTGTGCACAGTTTGCTCTCCCATTCACATATCTTCCATAGGTCTGCCCGCCTCTGCGCTTTGTCTGTCTTTGTGTTTATCCTGACAGGGCTGTGTGTTTCCGTGGTGAATCCACCCTCCTGTCTGCCCAAGTGTGTGTGTGCGTGTGTGTGTGTGTGTGTGTATGTTTGTGTGTTTTACTTCCTCTCTGCATACTTGTCACTCTGCTCCCTCTTCCTCCTCCTACTCTTTTCCCTGTCACTCCATTGTCACACCCCCTTTAGTGCCCACCGAGGACGACCAAGATCATTACTGCACCAAACAATGCATTCATACATACGATTCAAAAACACAGCTAATTAAGTTTAATGAGTCCCGGGCTGGGGTCAGTCACCAGCAGGTTAACTACCTAACCTAATGGCAGGTAAAAGACCTAACGAGCTCGATTTATAGCCTTCTGCACATTGGCGCTGTTACCATCCAGAGGAAACAGGTCCTACTGGATCCAACTGTAGAGTTCACAGGGTGAATGACCCACCAATGCCTTTATGGAGGATGACAGAAACATCCTGGCCCTCAGACAATATGGGCATCAGGAAAAACGTAGCATGGGACATCGCGTTGGATCCCTTGTTCCAGGCTTCCATGCCTGGAATCAGCAGCATTTTGGTGTCAGTGATGGGATTTGTTGATCATTAAAAACTACGTTACTAACCCATGGAAATCCGATGCTGAAAATTGTAACCTGCAGTCTGTAGGATTTTCCTGTGCATTTCCAGTGGGGTATGTGGGTTTGGAGCACAGGACACAGGAAGGGCACCCAGGGGGGTCCATGTGAAGAGGGTGCCTTGAAAGGCACGCCTCGACTCCCCACTTATGCACTTATTTTTATACTCAGTCTGACAGATTATAAATTCACTTTTAGTTTCAGACATTTTATTTCTTAAGGGATGTTAAATTTGAGGGGCTCCGCCATGTATTACATAACGTCAATTTTTGTTTAACACCCGAGGCAGTAATATTCCATAAATATGTTTGAGAGACTGTTGGGAACCTTTATAAGGTGTGTGGCGTGTTCTTAGGGGGGCGATTTTAATGTAGCGCACAGTGTCATTCTGCCACACACAGAAATGAAGTGGTGTTTGTGTGTGTGTGTGTGTGTGTGTGCACCGGCGTAAATCATACGCGCTCAGAGGCTGGTGCTACTGCTAAAACACACCATCTTCCATCTGCCACTTGCATGCAGCAATCACTCATGCCTGGTCATGGACTGCCACGGGGCAGGGCCGTCGGGGGCGGTGCCCGGTGGTTCAAGGAGGCGGGGAAATAGCCAGCCCCTCCCTCGTGATTTCATGTTCTGAGAACCGCGTTCCAGACAGGCTCAGTGTGACTGATCCTGTGGCTTGTAAACAAATAGACTAGCACAGCATGTCATTCGGGCTACGGCGCTCCATGCCTAAAACTGCGGTAAAATTAGCACGCTGTGTTAAACAGGCGCACATCCAGCTTCGCAAGGTCCTCCCTCACCTGGCTTTCAACGTGGAAGTCTGCGGGTGCATCCAAAATCGCATTCTCACACAGTATGTACTGAATTTTGTCAGAAGCCTACTACTCGGCCATTTATGTAGTATGTACTGTAAGTACACATGAGAATAGTATGAATGTATTCAGACACACTGCAGTCGTCATCTTGCATATTACCTGGCCCAGATGTGACATAGCTTGACCCCCTCAAAAGTTAAAACTAAACTATCATTTGTAGAGAAGGCGCTCTCTCCGCCATTTTGATACAGTGCTGCAGTGGCCGTCTGGGATAGCTTAGCGTCCATCGGTTGCACGCATGGGAATTTTGCCGAATGTAATATGTCATCCAGGTATCATTCACATACTGCCGCATCCATACTGAGGATTTCGACAAACTGCTCGTGGCGCATACTGCATGAGTTTGTCATCGAGCCGATGAAACACGGTGTTCGGACAACCTCTCCTTGGCAGTAAGTTACCCGTTGCCGCACGCTCCCAGCTGCGGCAGCCAAAGGCCACGCCGCTAATGCCCGCGTGTTGTTTTCGTTGACGTGTTCCATGCAGGAATCGCGATGAGGCGGCCGCACCAGGAGCTCCATCGAGTTCACAGCAGCGATACGTCCGCACCGCCCGGGTCCGTATTGTCCATACACTCTCAAGGACAAAGCCGGCATCCGCCTTCCCCGGCGAGCCTTTCAAAGCGAATAAAAGCACCTGTAATAAGCTCGCTCTCAAAGTCTGCTTACGGAAGCCCAGGATATCTGGAATCCCTCCAAAACCCATTTCCGCACACAATTTCTGTATTTCTATCGCAAAAATAACCATTAAACCGTGCTAACATACCATGCGAAAGTGATTATTTTAATAGGAAAAACAACATTTGCTTAACACTCTGGTTTTGGTTATTTTGCAGTGAATTGTGAGCTCAGGTCTGTGTCCTCACTGCTCACATACTGTAGGACAAGATGCATCCCAGGTCACAGTCATTAACCTGGAGATCTCACCGCCTTGTTTCCCGCATGTCGTTGTCATGCCTAATCTGTAATGATCCAGAACATTCTACAAGCTTGACACGCCATGAGGGCCAATCCCAGCCAAAGCTCCCGCAGTGCATTCACCAGCCATTCGCCGACACGCTCTGCTCAGTCACTCTCCCGCTCTGACCAGGCAGGTGTAAGAAGCCGCGTCCCATCCCGATGCTCCTGTAACCATGGCGACAGGCATAGCAACCTCGCAGCACGGTCCTATGCGTCAGGGCTCTGTGGCCCCCAGTGTGCTCCGTGCACCCCCCAAACCGCCCACCCACCCACGCTCCCATGCTCTTTACCTGAAATATAGTGAGAGTGAGGACCCCGTAGGAAGGTTGGACAAAATGACCAGGCTGGAGAAAAACATGAAAATGAAAGACGAAAGGACGAAAAGGAAAGTGAACATCGATCAAACAAAGACTTACATGGCCTTCCAGGAGCATCTCCATGGAACAGAAAGAGGCCAGTAACACACATAACGGGTTGTCACAAACATTACAGACAAATCCTTGCAAAGATCAGGTTTAGTGTTCAGAAGATTCACTGTGCTCAGTAAGGTGGGTTTCAGTGGATTTAGTGTTTATTCGGTTTAGTGTTCAGCAGGTTTAGTGGTAATTTAGTTTAGTGTTGAGTATATTTAGTGTTCACTTTATTTATTATTCTGTGTATTTAGTGTTCATGAGGTTTTGTGTTCAGCAGATTTAGGGTTCACTTGGTTTAGTGTTCAGTAGATTAGCAGTGTTTGTTTCCTTTAGTGTTCTGTTGATTTACAGTGTTCAGAAGGTTTAGTGTTCAGCACATTTAGTGTTCATTTGATTTAGTGTTATGTGGATTTAAGTGTTTAATAGATTTAGTGTTCAGCAGATTTGGAGTGCTCATTAAGTCTGGTGTCAAGTTTAGTTTTCAGCATGTTAAGTAGCACAAAGGTCTGAGTTTCCACTTGCCATATTACCATGTAGCACTACCGTGTTCAGCCTGTCTGATGTCAGGCTAAATTGAGACTGCCATGAAAATAGGATCTCATTTTCAGCTTCAAACCTCTGTCCCTGTCAGGTCCTTTAAGCAAGTTTTTTTTTTTTTTTTAAATCATCTTAGGTATCTCAGCACTTCGTCAACCCCCTCTTTGTAAATCGCTTCCACCAAATAACGCCACTCCACTACAATGGTGATTAATTCATCATTCAGTACTGTATATACTTCGTGACACTCATTCAACATCGGGATTTCTGGTGTTTTCCAGCTCAGATAACTGGGTCTTGTAATTGTCCCGTCAAAGTCACCAGCTAAAACATGCAGAGGTCAATGCATCTTGCCTACAGACAAGAGTGTTAGTTGGCACTAAACACAAACAGACCGAAGTAACAAAAGTCACACACAGAAAAACAGTGACAAGTAACTTTCTGTGTGGAAGGGCGTGTCTGGCTTGCAACTTAATTTTTTTCGCTATACTAAACACATGTCCACATTTTCTAACTTTCATGCAAAGCTTCTGTTCTTGACTTGTAATACCGAATGTTCAAAAAATTAACACGACACCGTACACATTTTAATGCCAATGCCACGGTTTTGTACCTGAGGTGTACAGAATGCGAATGAAAGTGACCTTTATCTTGTGCGACCTCAACATTTTTTGAAACCGAGCTCTGAAAAGTGCAGTGTGGAACAGCGCGGGCAAAGGATGTTGTACAGCAGTTCGGTATCTGCTGTCCAATCGGCTTGCGGTGTGTCATCAGAAAGAGACGCGATGAAAGGAGCCTCAGGAAGGCATTTAGGGTGGTGGATGGTGGGGAGCGGAAAGCTTGGTGTGAAATCTTGGCCGTGGGCCGGGCTGGTTAGCTAGTGAGACGTCATGACCTGGTATGGTGAGGAGAAGACAGGGTGGAAGCAGAACATTTGGGACAGCCTCTGAGGGAAAGGGAATGTTTCAGGACCTTAACTCTTCCTTCCGTCTTTTGAACTGGCTGGTGAATTCATCTGAAACATGTCAGTAATCTTCACTCCCAAATCTCCTTCCGAAGAAAGAATTTAGCAGATAAAGGTTCACAGTTGAAAAAAATATCTCAAAAAGTCTACCTGAGGATACCTGGGCAATGGGGCGAGGATGTTAAATCTCCCTGGCTGTGGACCACCTGATTGTTAGGACGTGTGTGTGAAGCATTAACCATGCCTGTCAGGGCCTGGTGATGTACACTCGGGTTATGGGGTGGGGCTTTCCATAGATTTGGGTGCTGTGTGCCTTGAATCCTTCACCATAGATGTACGCTGACAGAAAGCTGGAAGGTCCAGTCGGCTTCTGCAGGGGGTCCCAGTTAAAAGGACTGTTTTGAGCAGTGCTTTATGGACAGACAGGACCTGACGTTCACCCTCTAGAATGGTGTTTTCGTCGTAAATACCTTGGCGATTCTAGTGTGAAGGGTTGGGTCCAAAGCATTTACACAGGCTAATAGCTAAGCTGTTATCTGCTTTGGGAGGTAAAACAAAGCAGAGCAGACAATGAGAAGAACTTCAGGGGTCACAGGTCATCTAGAAGGCAATATTAGCGTATACTGTAGGTCAGATCTGTGGAACGGGAGGGCCATGCAATGATGGATGCAGACAAAACAATGCAATCCCGCAGTAAAAGTGCGCAATCAAGCGAGGCTGCATGGTGGAACAGGCGAACCAAGAAAAGGGTCAAAGTTTCAAGAGGGAAGATCTTGTATTCCTATAAATGAAGCCGACACAAGCTTGGTGCTGGTTCAGGTTTATAACAGCATGTAGAGAGCTCTGCTCTAAGAATAGATCTATGGCTTCATTACGTGGAAATCGGTTTCATTTATAGTGTTGGGTCCATGAAGGTGGGCGAGTCCAGCCTGCGCATCATCCAGGCCCGAGCACAGCAGGGGGGAGGAACGGGGACACGGGGCCCCCAGGGGTCGAGAATCGATTATCCTTGCAGAAGCCGGAGTCTGGAGGGTCCAGGGTGGATGAATGGGGGGGGTCCACCTGGACTCTGTCAGCGTGGGGCTGAGAGATTGCCAATATGTCACATTTCCCACAGGATAATGTTCACGCGTCTCCAAAGGCGTTTGCGCCGCGACGGCCTGTTATCCGACTGCGCTTTTGCCGGCCATTTAATTGACGCAAACTCCTTGGCGTCTTGCCAAATGGGTGCCGCCACTCGTCGCATTCTGAGCTCATCCACTCGCAATCCCCTTGACGCACGTTCATGGACAGATCAATAAAAAGCTTATCGGTAGCCGAATATTTAGACGGCTGAATAGACAGACATGTAGCGGAAGATGTCAGGGATGTAGGCCTCATCCATATTGGCTGCACCGAGGGCGGTGGGGGGGGATATAGGACAGGAAAAGCAGAGGAGCAGAAGTTCAGAAATGAGCAACAGGTTTTCCAAAGACACTGTCTGGCAAGAACAATCATGTAAATCACCGTGCAACGTTATGGAAGAGTGCACCAGACATTTTATCCACCCATTTTCTGAAACTGCTTGCCCTGTTCAGGGTTGCAGGGGGTTTGGAGCCTATCCCAGAGGCAATGAGCACAAAGTAGGGAACAACCAAGGACTGGGCACCAACCCATTGCAGGGCACACAGGCACATCAGTCACACACACACTTCAGTAACTCCTCAGACTAGAAACGAGAGGACTCAGAGGAATCCCCATGACAACAGAAAGGCAGCGACTTGAACCCTGGTCCCAGATGTATGAAGCAACAGTACTAACCAGTGCAGCAGCATGCTGCCCTTAGGAATTTTATGTCTATGAAAAAACCCATCAGAGAAGGGTGAGAGCAGAATCACGAAGCCAGAACACAGAAGATCAGTGATATTCCTTCAGGAGAGTTCTCTGGAGAAGGTGTGAAATATTTCTGGGCAGTTCCTGGCCCAGTGGAATAATAGATTCAGCCCCTCGAACCCCCATGACCATCGCCAAAGTTTGGCCTTGAGGCAGAGGGCCGCTCTGAGATTCACTTCCCGAGTTTACATCTGAAGCTCCAATTAAGTTCCTAAACATTGTGCTTGCTGTCGCCACTTCCCTTTCATGACGACCATCAGATGAGTCAGCCAAGCACATACTAACAATCGCTTGTCGGCAGCGTGCTGACCTGGGAATTAGACGCGAATGCAACGGGTCGGCGCTCGGCGCGCTAATGAAGCCGCAGGAAAAACACGCAAGGCTGTTTTTCTCGTTGTTTCCGCCTCTCGGCTGATGAAGGATTTTAATGAACACATGATCAAGAGGAAGGGGGCCACGCCTTCCCGTAGTATAACAAGACCGTACTGAGAGAGGCGACAGAACAACAGCAGAGGTAGACTCCGGCACACTCATCAAAGTGTCCACATTTTAATGCACGGATTACAATTGCACTGTTAGGGACTCAACGATAACGGCAATCGTGCATGTAGTATAACAACTTGAACCCTGGTCCCAGACACGTGCAGACACGTGCAGACACGTGCACGCGCGCAAATGCCCACGAAGCACATGCATTACTCAAAAAACCGAGGACGCCGCTGATGCAGCACCTCAGCACTCCTCTGTTTCCTTTCATTTTTAAATTAAACCGAATCAAAAGTTCAAAATCAATGCTTGGCCTGTTGAGAAAAAAAAAGAAAGAAAGAAAGCGGCAATCTTAGACCTGCAATTCTGCACATCAGAGTAATTGTGAAGATGGATCAAGCGCTTTTCAGATATTTCAAGACGCTCAGAAAAGTCTTGTTAAAGCTCCGGCGACAACGAAATAAAAAGTTATAATGGTATGTTAAGAGGCGGGCTGGTTTTCAGCACCTATCACGCGTACGACATAATTACAGTTTTCGCTGCCCCGCTTTATTGATCACTGTCAGCAATGATGCTGTGATTTCGAACGAGCCGGGTGACACCTGCTGGGAGTTTCGGCTTCCCGCTCATCATATCTGCCTGGTTATCGGACACAGAGTCCTACGCGAAGCCCAGAAGCTCTCACTTTATAAAGCTGGGTGTCTCCCTTGCCTGGTTTTACGTCTCCTGGAACCTCGATTCACAATTAGCTGATAGTGCTGAGTGTGTGTCTCACGAGCGGGGTCGTAAAAGCCCGTGCGGAGCGGCGTATGTCAGCCGTGCCGCCCGCGCCCACCTCCTCGCCCGGCCCCCTACCCCAGCTCTCTGCAGCCTAGATGACGTCATGATTCCTGAATGACCCACATCTCCCAGCATTCCACAGTCACAAGCGATACACACAAGTTCATCGCAAGCCATTCAAACAAGAAGGGTCGCCGTCATGGCGAATAAGCATATGACCGAAATACATAATGGGTCTTGCTGTGATTGGTCCGATGCTGACCAATGAGCAGCCTGGTGGGGGGGGGCGTATATAAAAACAGCTGTGAAGGAGAAACAGGCAAGACCCCCATGGGCTTCAGATCAATCCGCCATGCACTAATCCATAACCCCGCCGAATCGAACTGGGGTCCCTTTTGACCCACTCTGATTGATCGGTATCAATTGCGTTGAATTTCCCACGCTGTGACATGCTAAACGTGCAAACAGAAAAGACGCGGCAGGACCCCTGAGGCTGCTGCTGTCTGGCTGCGGTCTCCGCTGTCTGGCTGCGGTCTCCGCTGTCTGGCTGCGGTCTCCGCTGTCCGGACGCTTGCCCAATGAGGTCAGGAAAGCTGCCTCTGGACGCCCCCTCCTTCTGCTTCACTCCATCGTTTCGCTCTCACCCCCCCAACGGCAAGGCGGGGCTCATCACCGACCAGCAGCAGTTCCACACTCCTTCAAAGACCCATGGGCTTGCCACAGATGCGAGGGAACCCACCGGAACAATGTGATTCATGATATTTGCTTGGATCAATCCTGTTGCTCCCTTGCCGAATAGAATCCGCGCATCTGAGACCCAATTATCTTTTTGAAGGATGAATTAACAAATGGATAAAAACTGTTTGTTATGATGCGCTCACAGAAATGTTTACCAGATATCTCACAACAGACTGTGACCCTGAACTGCAGTTTGAAATCCCTGAGCAGGTTAACTGTTCAAATCTGTTCCGCTTCTCTCAACGACAACAAGATTTCAACAGCCCTCCTCTCTTATAGCCGGATGGTGCCAGGTAACTAAGTTTGCCATAATAAAGCACCGCAATAGACCATCTCTCAGCACGGAAAGGAGCCACAAGCCGACTAGCCACATGGCCTCGGCCAATCAGGCGGCAGAAAAGACATCATTGGACAGCCCTATAGGCTTGATTCTGCAAGGAGGGGCCACAGAGGAGAAGGAAAGCCATATATGGTCATGCGCTCTCCACCGTGCATATGGAGCCCTTCAGTGAATCAGCTGAGGGATGCGTTGATGTGCCCAGCTTGTGTCTGCCTGCAGATTGGAGGACCCTGAACCAGCTGTTTGAGACGACTCCAAGAATAGACCTCTTATCATTGCAAATGGCAACACAGAGGCTCCAGTGATTACAATCCATTTTCATACTATTATCATTAATAACTTGCTTAGCAGGCAAGCAGAGTTTTATCTGTTGTGCTTACAAAATTAAACACGCAGTGCGGTGAAAATGCTAAAACAAGTGTCAAGCTTGAGCGGGACACCATAAGGGCACACAAAGAGACACTTACTGTATACAAACACCTTTCTAAATTGTATTTTTACTTAGTCTTAAGGGATCTATTTTGCATGCATATTCAGCTGGAGGAGGGTGGGGACGGTGCTTCAGTTTTGTTGCCTATCTGCACAGAAGAATAAGCAGAGTATCTACATCGACTGTCTGCTACTAGGCAATAGAGCAGAGCAGAGACACAGCGAACCAATGATGATCTGACTGAGATCGTACAGCTTAGACAGGCACCCGGATATGTAGTGGCAATCATCCAATCACAATCTCTGTGGGGAGGTCTGTGGGGGGAGGGGGCTGCCGGTACGAATGCCAGTTTGACACTTGTCAGAGTGCTGATTTAAATTGAAAGTAGGCTCTCCAAATCCTTTCTTCTGTGTTGATGACTTGTTGAATATGTATGACGTTCCCGAAAGCCATCTAGGGACCCTGCACACCTATCCTAGTAACGAGCAAAAGCAAAAAAGCAGCTTTGAGACTATAGCAAAGTTCAGCCAGCAGGGGGCGCCGCTGCTGAGGCACTCAAGGACAGCCCGCACAACTCCTAGGATGAATGTAGCCACCATGCCTTTCATAAAGAACTTTAATGCTTCCCTGATAGCAAGACAAAGTCCTGAGTAACTGTCTTACGTCTCAGAACAGCGCCATCTATCTCCTACAAATTTACTGCATTACCTCAGTACAGGCTTTCTAAAGCAACACATACTTTTCCTCTGGGCAACATGGGACTATGCCCCATTAATATTCCACCAATCAGTCACGTTTCCCAGCCCGGCCGCGCCAATCAGCAACATCACTACCCCTTTCTCAGCCAATCCGCTGAAGCAGCAGTTACAGCTTTATTAGCCAAACCTGCATTAGCATAAGCATAATTAGATTCATTACCATTCATGCCTCCTCCAGTCATTTCCATTACCAGACACACCGCGCCCATTTGTTTCGCAACTCATTAGCTATGTCACCCCAACACACGGTGTCATCTGATCGGCCTTCAGACTCTGTTTACTTTGGATGGGGGGGGGGTAAGAGCTGAGCATAAATCCAGCCGCAGGCTCAATGGAGGAGGCACTGTCCAGAAGGCAGCACTCCTGGGTCCACCATTTCCCATGCTGCACATAAGCAAACAGATAGCAAAAGAGAGCACTCGCTGATGTCAACACGGCTTGATGGAGGACTTTCTGACAGTCTGAGGAAGGGGACGGCGCTGGCAGGCGGTGGGGGTCGGCTGCCTCTAAAACGCACCTCTCCCTTTTCAACTCTACTCACAGCTCTTTTCCTCCACAACCACAAACAGGTCGCCCCGTGCAGGGACTGTCATGCACTTCAAAATGACAAGTAACCATGTAGGACGCTTGTTTCACACCTTTGGTGCCGGCAACATTTCTGTGCCCCAGAACAACCAGGAACCTTTAGATATGTAAAGAAGGGTCAAGCCCCAGGAGGGGTCCAATCAGCTCAAAGGTCCAACAGCCGAGTACAGGGCCATGGGGAACACAGAACCTGTCATGGGAGACACCTGGAATGGGAGGCAGGGAAGATACTGGGAGATTTAGAGAAAAACAGTGATTCACCACATGGACAGGGATACTCAAAGCTCTGAAGAGTAAGGAGACAGTGCCACACATTCAGCAACCAGCCCCGCTTGAAAATTAAGATGCTTAACGTTAGGAGAATGCTAATAATGATGAGGATGTTAATCATTATGAAACTAAATAATTATCTAAATGAAAAAGCCATCCAGCTCAGCAATGTAATCACAATCATACCATGATAGTGCAGCCAGCGTTCTCGGTCTGATCCTGATTGGTCCAAGCCTCCGTCTGATGTGCTCAGCTCCCAGCATGCCCTGTGATTCAGGTGGCCTTTTGATTCAGGTGGCCCATTGATTCAGGAGGTCTTTGCAAAGGTGGCCCTAAACTTTCAGGTGGAAATGCAGCCAACCTCTCCCCCCACCCAAATAAGTTTTTTCGGCCATCATGCTGGGTCATACTAATGCTTGGGGACGCGGATGGCTCTTCTGGTAAGGAGACGTTACTGGAGGACTGGAGGAAATGACTGGCCTGTGATTTCCCCATTCCTTAAAGCTCCACACAGGAGCCAGGCTGGGGATGGGGGGGGGGGGTGCTGTCTCAAAAAACAGACCAGGTTTTTCTGTCAAAGCGGCCCCACAGCACTCATGCTCAGCAGCCCTATTGCCCTATGCTGTCAGTGGTGTAAGAGCACTACTCCAGACTGAGGCTTTGAGGCCTAGTGAGGTTGTAGCGTTCCAAACGTTTACTTTTTAAACTTTATTAATTCAACAGACACTTTCATCCAGAGCGACATACAGTCGAGGCAACAGTGGCAGAAAGTCTCTGCGTAACTGGGTGTTAAGGGCCTTGCTTTGCTGATTTGAACCACCAGCCTTCCAAGCAGACCCGTCTCCACGTCTTACACTGCCCTTCCCAGCAGAGTATGGCTGCTCTTCCGTTTCCCCAGTGTAATCTGCTATTTATTTTCTGATAATCCGATTGGTCCTCTCGCCTTGAAATATTAATCAGCGTGGAAGTGTCAGTGCAAGCCCGTCAGCCGAGACCACATCTTCGCCGGAGACGTCCCCACTGCCCGCAAACGGGCTTTTTAATCGCCTGTCTGTTTTTCACTTGTCATTGTTCCGTCCATCAATTAGCTCAGACCCAGGGGACTGGGGTGGGGGGGGGAGCAGCCTGACTGGTTTGGTAAAAGAGAACAAAATCTGTAACAGTATGATATGGATAAATAACCCACTTCCTGGCTAATCACAGATAACGCTAACTAGTGGCACAGTAGAGGCATGGATATCTTGGCAGATTTGGGGGGGGGGGGGTAGCACATTATAGGGGCCTGAGAACACATAAAATTATATGACTGGAGGGGGACAGGGTGACATCGGGTCAGGAGACTAGAATTTCTACAGTAGCTATGCCCCTGATGCTAACATCGGGCGAGTACTCTGATTTCCGCAGTCCCAAGTTAGAACCCATTATTTCAGATAATTCATTATGACCAGTGGAACAGAAGACGTACAGCAGGCCAGAATGGAAAATAAGAATAAGCGGCAGGAGTTTAAGAGCTCAGTGTTTGGGACTGAGATATAGGAGAGCTCTGAGACAGTTAGACCACCAACATAACCCAACACAACAATTGTGATGGAGAATCGTGGGGATTTATTTACTCAGAACAGCAAATAAAACCAGCTGGATTTAACAGGGAATAATATTTTATTAAGGTGAGGGGCTTGGCAGACGGACTGAACACGATGCAAACACAAACACAAAAATAAAAAAGCCGTTTCGGAGGTAGAAAAAAACAACAAAAAGCACAAACAGACTGAGGCAGGGATTTCAAGTAGTGCCTTACAAAGCATAGTCAGGGTCACCATCCAAAACAAAACACACCAATTAATGATCTTTTCAGGATTGAGGGATAGGTGGAACTAATCAAAATGAAAACACGAAGACCTACACCACCCCTGAGGTGGTGAGTAACCAATCACAGTGAGGCCTGTGGCCCTAGCCAATGACATGACAGCCAAAGCGGCTCAGATCGGTCAGATTCTGCATCATGAGATCTGGGCACTTGCCTGCTTGAGAGATTATTCCAGGTACTCCAACTTTGCAACAAATATGTGACCTTTCTGATAATATAAAGCACGTTCATACCGTAATAAATTAATTGTCATAATGGATTGACTATTTTGACCTCAATCAAATCCAGGGAGCGTTTCAATTAAAATAATCTCCTGCAGTCTAGCCTGTGATAAAGAACCACACTTGTGTTGATTGAGTAGACGGAGATTGTGAGTTTATGAAATGTGATTATTATCAAGACCAGACACTTGGGGTTAAAGACCTTTCGTGTTTATTCTGATAGGTAGAAATAGTCAGAGAAAAAAGTTGTATCTTCCACAAGCCAATTAATGGCTTAATGTATGGTTAAAAAAGAGGACAAAATGGGACATGGTTACCTTCTAAAACAGTGCAAAAACGTTTGATTGATGGTTCTGTTAAGCAAAATCACTGCATTGAATTTTAAACAGATAAATGCATATTTCTGAAACTATTGTACATTCTCCTGAAAATAATTAGTGGGAGTAAAACAAAATATGTTCAGCTTGAATGACCAATAAATCAACTAGTCTCTGCCAACCAATTAAGATGCATACTGTAGTTAAAACTTACACAGGCAGCTCAACAACATGCAGTACCATTGGCTTGTTTTTTACCCATCTCTCTTCATTGGTTCCACTGGTTCTCTGCCTCCATTTGACGGGAGCCCGTGACCTTATTAGCAGTCTCTCGGACATATTTGTCAAGATTATGCATTAGGTCCCTGGGAGGATAGGGATAGGTACAGCCTCATTCAGTCTGTAAAGGGTTATACCACAGTATGATTTCCATTCACAAATATGCAATACATATCCAGCATATTGTCTTTTTACATCTCACAAATCAGCCATCTCATTGCTATTGGATAAGCAGTCAAATCTCATTAAATGGAATTGCATTACGCAGTATTTTTGCTCTTCATTTTGCCCAAAAATGCCTTCGGTAGGAGGTTGCACCACGCTAAAGAAAATCCAGAAGCTGAGGGCAATTGACACAATTTCTGCTGTGAAAGCTAATGGAAGAAACACAGGTTCAATATCGCAGAAGTGATTTGTTTTCTGCCACCATTGTGTGCGGCACGACTCAAAGCAGCTGCAAATTACATCGGCGGGCACATTGTCGGAACTCCTATTGGTATTATGGGTATGTCGTTCATTACGGTGACGCAGAAACACCGCGGTTAGCTTGTAGATGGAGGAACAGGTAGCTAGCAGAGGAACGCCACCAGGATACGGCCATTTCAAGCTGGCGTTTAATGTAGGCCAGCCTTCACCGGATTAATTTCACAGCAAGCCTTTCATCTGACTGAGGAACCAGTGGCTCATTGATTTTTATAACTTCATAAAAATTACACGGCCATTTCTTTAATAAAATTTACTAACCCCTGAAACAGTAAATTGCATTGAGCTCACTGAGCTGTGCCAGGTTGTCCTCAGGCCCGAAAGTCAAGGAAAATCATCTCGAGGTGTTTCCACATTGGGTGGGTCTTGGTGACGTCATGAACGGGTGTGGTGGGTTGAGGGTGGAGCCAGTCCCCAGAGGAGAAGCAAGATTATGGAGGAAGACCTGTGTCCTGGAATCATACGCATCGGCAGGCTGCAAACTCCAAAGAGGACACTGTGATGACACAGCCCTACATGCAAACATCCACCTATCTGCTGGCAATATCTGGAGCTCACAGAAGGATCTAACCAGCAACTGGCTCTCCATTTTTAGCTACTTTTAATTGGCTTGTGAGTAATCTGGCACTTAACATGCTGCAGAAATCTGCTGTGGAATTTGGTACAAGAAAGAGGATCAAATCTCAAGTAAGAAGAGCTATTTTTCCAGATGGAAGTAAATTAAGTGAAAATATTTAATGCTACAAAAATCCAGGACTGCCGTCGTGAGCTGCCATTTCAGAAATCTATAGACACAGTTAAGATGATAAACCACAGCACATGGCTCTGGATCATGATGCTGGTGAGATGTCTGTCTTCTATCGCCATCTCTGAGGGGTGTCATGTCCTACTAAACAGCCACGGCGTCCACCCTGCACGACCACAACATTTACAGGTGACCTTACCCACAAGTCTCTTCGGTACAGATGGTGGTTACGTTAACCAAGCTAAACTGAGTTTAGCTTTCCTTTAAATTTGTCCATTTGCCATCCTGTCTGCCAAAGTGGGTTCAAATGGATTGCGATGGCTTATGCTTAGCCATTACCTGTTTTACCTGTAATAGCTAGACTCTTTCAGAATATTTCCTCTTTTACTCTGGCGTAATTGCAAAGGGAGATGTCTGCTTTTTACTCGTCCATCCCGTCATCATCTCTCAGCATTTTCTTCGCAGGATCATTTTTTGTGTTTTATCCTTTTTCCGTCTGGCTAGATGTCACATGTCTCCCTTGACTGTAGGACCCCGCAGCAGAACAGGGAGCGCATTTTACAGCAAAAGGGAGTCTAAGCGGTAGGAACAGTTTCACCTGGAAGGGTCTGAACTACACAAGGAAGCTGCGGTGAAATATTTACCCATAAGGCACCAGCACGGGGCTGCTTATCACATTTCATCAGCTTCTCGGCCTCTGTGCGGAATGGTCCTGTCTAACGACACCCCACTGGATCCAACCAAGGCAAACGGAGAAGAGCCAGTTGAAAATCAGCCAGCTGCGCAAAAGCAGGGGAATGACCAGGAGAGCAGGAGCTGGCTATGGTTTTGGTTAAGAGTGATTTTATTTCAAGTGCCCCTTTTAATTCTTGCTTAGGTCATCTTTTGAGCCGAGAAATCTCACTGGTTCATTACTTCCACGTAAATAACTCTGCAACACGACAGATTTCACAGGTTTTTTCTTCTCCCTCTCAATAACATTTCCATGACACCCTGCTCTTCCCAAGAAGTCTGTTTATGTTCTGTCGCTTAAGGGTGTGGTGTCTTTTTACCTGTATTTTAACTGTAAGTCATTATAAAAATCACTCACTTTGGAGTAATAAAAAGAGTCTTCATGCTACTCAATCTGTTCAACCATTTCCTAATGGAAAGACCAAAAATCCCTGGGCTCATCTTCAGCTGGAAGTGCTCTGAATCGAGCTTGTTTTTCCTATTTTGCCAGTACAAAGTGAGTTCAGTGGATAAGTGTGATAATGCGCAAAGGCTATGGTATCTGCTGCATGATGAACTGACCTGGAATGATGTAATAAAGGCTTTAAAATGGACTGCAGAGGACTGGTCTCTCATTGACCATAGCGGTATATCCGTTCTGAGAGGTCCCTATTTACCTGGAAAAGGCTGCTGCACATAGAACCGTGACCAGCTGAGACTTTCAGGATCCCAAAGAGCTTCCATTCTACTAGATTAGAGCATTTGCACATGGAGACATCCCTCCTCAGAGCCTCCTTGACAGCTCTGTCACTACAGCCACATGGAAAATGCAAACAAAACATACATCAAAGCAGAAAAGCTGGCATCTGAAACAGCATCTTTTCAAGTACAGGTTTGGCTCAAAGATAAATGTTCTTGATTATAATTAATACAGTGTCAGGATTCAGTGGTCGACTCTTGTAGTTGTTTGTTCAAATATCAGAATAATAGCCTCAATATGCTGGTTAATACTCTTGTGGGCCTCCCATTAACAGGGAACGCAAAATCACAGGAGAGACGACGGCTCCGGATTCGCCCTGATCGATTGAGGGAGCCATTTTGTGTTTACTGAAAAAAAACAGCAGTCATAGTCTGCAGGAATCCTCCCTAATGGAGGAGTGGGGGCGGGATCAGGGGCCAATGTTGTTCTAAATGCGTCAAGGAACCAATGGAGCAAAAGCTCAAGATTGGTCCATAAGCCACGCATCGCTCTGCACCCCCCTCCGGCACCAAGCAGTGTGGGGGCGGAGTTTTCTGGCACGTAGCCTTCATCTAGAACCTGTGAGATCATACTCCATCATTGCCCCCGCGTGAAATGTAAATTCAGGTGGGGTACCAATAAATATGAATATCATTAATCATTACTTGCCAATTTAATTATTTTGTGTGAACTCATGTGTCCTGAGGAATGGGATAGCCTCAGAGGAGCATATCTTTAGAGCATTGTATCACAGAGATGTTGCTGGAAACTGTATTCGAACAGACATATTTCCAGAGTCAGCAGGAAGACTTGGCCAGAATGTCTTGGGACCCGCTACTACAGCCACGATGTAAACACGCTGTACCGCCGTCACGCCACTAAAGAACACCGTATTTATGAGGAGAGAGAGCGCTTCCTGCAGACAACGTGGCCCACCTGCCTGCCAGCTCCCAACGGGAATTAAATTACACTTCCTCTGTCCTCCTGACACCCCTGAGTGTTTGATGAGCATCTTTTACTGGCTCTGTTAAAATGATTAAAAAAAAAAAAACGACAGAAGACACTATGGGTCAGTTTGCTGGGGAACAAACTGCCCCTAAATGGCAAGTGAATTATACATTTAAGCAGTTATACTGGTCCGGATGTAATGCTCATGTATGTCATGTCACAGAGGGTCTGTCAAGGCGAAGCAGCACGATACTGTGACACCCCCAGACATAAGGTGACCCTGCTCATACAATCTACGCTGTTCCTCCATCTCAGATAACCGACCGACTACATGCTGTTCCTTATATTCAATTTTCTGGGGGTGCAATTGCACCCCCTACTTGTCAGATGAAAATGTCATTCGAACATATTAAGCTCAATAAATTTAAATTGTTTTGTAAAGTTGTATTTGAAAATGTGGCTTGTGTTATTCATAATGTGTAATAATTATTTATAGTAAAAGTATTTTGTTTTTGTTTTTTTTGCAAATGTATTTATCTGGAGGAATGACTGGTGGGGTTCTCTCACCTTGCACCCCTGGTGCAAATGCCAGGAGTCGCCTTTGCTGGTCGTCATAGCTACACATCTAGCACGTGTTCCTGGTCACGCTTAGCATAGACATCATGTTAGCTCAGAAAGGTAATGATACCTGTAGGAATCCGCTGCCATAATGACCTTAAATTATCTCCTGCAGAGTAACATTTATACACACCCACATACAGACAATCTCCACTCACAAACCCATTGCCCCCCCTCCACACACACAGACACACATATGCGCACATTAAATCTGCCTCATCTGTCTCTTGCTCTCACACACACCTCCCACACTATTATACATACTAGATAGGCTAATCCAAAATGCGAGACTGGCTCTCTCTAAACTCTGAGTTCTCTGTTTAACACTGCCTCTATTTACAGCTTGAATCCGGCATGTAACACTGCCTCTATTTACAGCTTGAATCCTGTATGTAACACTGCTACTATTTACAGCTTGAATCCTGCATGTAACACTGCCTCTATTTACACCTTGAATCCTGCATGTAACACTACCTCTATTTACAGCTTGAATCCTGCATGTAACGCTGCCTCTATGTACAGTCCTAATCTTGAATGTAACGCTACTTCTATTTACAGTCAAAATCTTGCATGCAAAACTGCCTCTATATACAGTCCTAATTTTGTAATGCTGTCTTTATTTACAGTCCTAATCCTGCTAATAACACTGTCCCTATTGACAGTCTTAATCCTGCATGTAACAATTCCTTCGTTTACAGTTACAATCCTGTATGTAGTACTGTCTCTATTTACCAGAGGTGGCAAGTTCAGGTCCAGAAAGTACAAATCCAAACCAGGTTTTTGTTTCAACCAACCAAATGAGTACTCTGAGACTCTTTATACTCCACTGGCTGGATTTGTACTTTCTGAACCTGAACTTTACACCTCTGCTATTTACAGACCTACTCCTGCTTATAACACTGTCTCTATTTACAATCTTTATCATGCATCTAACACTGCCTCTATTTACAGTAGTTGAGGGTAAGTACCAGTATAGAAGGTACAACAGTAGTTTCTCCAACCCAGATCCTTAACCACTGTGCCACTGGCCTGCATCCTGAGGGCATATTCAAGTAGATAGTCCAGACTGATATGGAGTAAAATTCTCCATGGTGATAGCAGCATGGATTTTAATGACCTTGGCTGCTGATTTATGTTGTGTTTATATGTTGTCTTCAGCGTGGTTCATGCATGAAGGCTTTGCCAGTGGGCTGTAGGAATGCCTAATACAGCTGTCTCCAGAAATGACCCACCCAAAACCACCCCCCCCCCCCCCCCCCCCCCCCCCCCCCCCCCCCC
>JAODLC010000044.1:6481583-6504955 GCA_026781145.1 Hippopotamyrus pictus
CCCCAGCGCATTCCCCAATTCAGTGTCTTCCATCATCTAAAAGTGAGACCCATTACCACTGACTTGAGTGGAAAAATTGTTTCCTTGACCTAATTCTCTTTTCAGTAGTTTGTCCCTATTCTGCCCGTCTTCTGGTGGAGGTGGTGTAATGGCTCAGAAGAGGTACTCAGCAAGGTTAAGTGTAAAATACCTGGGTCTGGCCAACTATGGAAAGTGCAATCTGTTGGCAATGGGAGGGATTACATTTGATCTTTATTCAGAGAGTTCCCTATATCTTGCCCAGGGGAAGAACAACTGTTTCACTGGAGCTTGTTCTCCAGCGAGGCTGACATTAATTGGAGAAGCAAAGCCAATCAGAATAGATGCTCAGTCCACCAATCACAGCTGGCTGGATTCGTCCAACTGGAGGAGCGAAACGGAACTCCTGTGCAGGGACCTCTGAATTTGCACAGTAGTGGCCAATTAAAATCCAGGTAAGGTATCTTGAGGTAGTTTGCCGTTCATGAACGCACCTCTCACTCCGTACACTACGTAGTTATCACTCGACTGCATAATTCCTGTTATCACTCACCCGTGAGGGCTGTTGTCATCATCATAGCGAAACGCCATAATGGCTTGTCATTCTAGAGACAGGAACAGAGCCACTTTAAGACTGTATTTTGCTAGCGTTAAATGAACACCGCACCTTACTGGCTCAGTGTGACACTGCAAGCAGCTGGCACTTATGCTGCACAGGGGGCTTCTGGGAACTGGGAGGACTCAATAACTAGGGAAAAAAACTGTGTCACATTAATGGCCCGTTAGGTGCCCTCTAGACGGATGTGAATGGAACTGCAGGGGTGGGGGTAGGAATGTGGCAAGAACTTGGGTGTGAGAGGGAGGAGGAATGCATTGGGGGGGTGGGGCACAGATCAGAAAATCCATGGAAAGAATGTGGGAATATGAACCCCAAACTTAAAGCCTTATGCTGAAGGGAATTTACGTGCTCAGCAGCTCACTGCTCCTTTCCTGGAGACATCCACGCCCTCACCTTCACTTTCAGGCTTAATTCTGTTACACAGCCATGTTAATGCCAGTTTAGTCCCAGACCCCACACAAACTCCTCATAATTGCTGGGCCTCTCCTGCTCTGTAACTTTAATTTTAATCCCATTTTAGTTCCATTACAGCCCCATCTTATCCCACTGTCTCTACACAACTTAAGGTTCCACACTAACCATCTCCTCCCATTTCAGTTACTCTTCCATTTCAGTCCTGTGACTCACATTTTAACCCTCTCACCGTTCCATTTTAGTCCTGCTACAGTCTCACTTTATACCATGTCCAGACTTTACACATTTGTAAATTTAGCCCATTTATCATTACATTTTAGTCCTCTTACACTCCATTTCAGTCCTGTTACAGTATAATTTTATTTCATTCCATTCCATTCTCCATCTCTATATCTCTTCTCTTCCCCTTTGGTTTTAACATAAATTTTATTTTATTCTTGTTACCTTTCCATTTTAGTTCCGTTACCATTCCATTTTAGTCCTGTTACTGTTCCATGTCAGCCCTGTTAGTCTCATTTTATTCCACTCTCAGTCTCTACATGGCCCTCTCCTCCCCTTCGGTTTTAACATCAATTCCTTCTTATTTCTGTTACCTTTCCATTTCAGTGCTGTTACAGTCCTGTTAAAGTCATCTTTCAGTCCGCTCTCAGTCTCTACACAGCTTTCTCTTCTGCTTTTTATTCCTGCAACCGTTACATTTCAGTCCTGTTACAGCCCAGTTTCTGTTCACTCATAGCCTCTACACGGCCATCTCCTCCCCTTTGGTTTTAGCATAAATTCCTTTTTATTTTCATTACCTTTCCATTTCTGTCCTGTTACCTTTCCATTTCAGTCCTGTTATAGTCCTGTTTCTGTTCACTCATAGCCTCTACACGGCCATCTCCTCCCCTTTGGTTTTAACATAAATTCCTTTTTATTCACATTAAATTTCCATTTCAGTGCTGATTCAATGCTGTTTCAGTATGCTCTCAGTCTCTACATAGCTTTCTCTTCCGCATTGGTTTTAACATAAATTCCTTTTTATTTCTGTAACCATTCCATTTCAGTCCTGTTATAGTCCTGTTTCTGTTCACTCATAGCCTCTACACGGCCCTCTACTCCCCTTTGGTTTTAGCATAAATTCCTTTTTACTCACGTTACCTTCCTTTTTCTGTCCTGTTTCCTTTCCATTTCAGTACTATTTCAGTCCTGTTTCAGTCAGCTTTCAGCCTCTACATGGCCCTTTCCTCCTCTTTTGTTTTTCTTCCATACACAGGCAGCAATGTCATAAATCTTCTCTACATCTCCTGAGCTGCTGTCCAGCCAGTACTGTTATTTATTTTAATATTCACTAGATTTTCATTATGAAATATTACATTGACTCTATAACATGCGCCTGCCCCTTTGCTGGTCCATCACACAGCGCCCGCAACAGCAATAAATAATAACAGATAACAATAAGTAAATGGAGTGACTCCATCCTCTGTCGCCGTGGATACCTGCGATTGAAAGCACATCATTAGCTGGACAGTTCATCACTATGGAGACCCTGAAATCAGTCTCCGTGGCATCCTCAAAGCCTCCAATACCATCCCCCATCTCCATTTATAAATTGAAACTGACATGCTTATGTACACATTGTGTGGATGTATGCAGGTAGATTCATACAAGCATGAATGTGCATGAAACTATGTGCGTGTTTATGTTTTAATGCATGCAATATGAGAGCTGACCATCTTCAACCCGATTTAATGCCCAACAAGTACATGCAGAGCATTTGCAGAGAAGTGTAACATGAGTCCATCTATCAATGCATTTTCTGTAGCTGCTTTGTCTTATGCAGGGTAGTGGGGGTCTGGAGCCTATGCCATAAGCCATGGGCACAATGTAGGGAACAACCCCGGATGTGGCACCAACCCATCACAGGGTGGAATTCCTATACTGTATGTGCTTATACAGTTGTTCCTTGTTTATGATGGCTTGACTTACGACATTTCAGTTTTGGCGAGGTTTATTTTTCTGTTTAATCAAAGAAACTTGCATTTAGTTATTTACTTTTAAATTACTGGTGTTTAGTTAGTTACAGTGATTATTTATTCAATCAATCAAACAATCAATCTTTCTTTATATGGCAGTGGTTTAGCCACAGATTTTACAAGTTTTTTACAGACATTTTAAAAGAAGAAGAAACAAAAAGAGTGCTTTACAGGGGACTCTAGCCCATACCTCACAGGGAACTCTAACCCCTACCTCTCCAAGGACTGTAGCCCCTACCTTACCGGAGACTCTAGCCCCTACCTCTCCAGGGACTGTAGCCCCTACCTCACAGGGGACTCTAGCTCCTGCCTCACCGGAGACTCTAGCCCCTACCTCACTAGGGATTCTAGCTCCTACCTCACCGGCGACTCTAGCTCCTGCCTCACCGGAGACTCTAGCCCCTACCTCACTAGGGATTATAGCCCCTACCTCACAGGGGACTCTAGCTCCTGCCTCACCAGAGACTCTATCCCCTACCTCACCAGAGACTGTAGCTCTTAACTCTTCTGGCAAAGCAACGCCCAATATTCTTAAAAATAAATGAATAAACTCATGAATATATACTCATGAATGAATAAAATCCATCCACCCATTTTCTGAAACCCTTTGTCTTATTCAGGGTCAGGGGTGGGGGTAGTCCAGAGCCTATCCAGGAGGCTACGGACACAAGGCAGGGAACAACCCAGGATGGGGTATCGCATTTGGCAGCTCCTGTTAACCTCAGCATGTTTGTTGGACTGTGGGGGGGAAACTAGAGTACCCAGAGGAAATCCCACAACGACACGGGGAGAGCATGCAAACTCCACAAACGTGGAATCCCGGGGGACGCTGAAACCCAGGTCCCAGAGGTGTGAGGCATCAGTGCTAACCACTGCGCCACCCCTATGCACATAAAATCAAATGGTAAAATAACCGATTATAGCAGATCATTATATGCAATCGTGAAAAGATGCATTTTTAGCCAAGTTTTGAAAGACATTGAGTAGCTCTCAGGTTTTCTGAGAGAGAGTTCCAGAGTTCGGGACCATGTTGACTAAAAGTTGCTTCTTCCTTCCTCAGTCACGTTTTAGGAATAATCAGTTAATTACCATCGGTTGATCTGAGAGATCCTCCTGGGACATACCAAACAGTTATGTCACTGAAGTAGGACTGATAAAACATTTAAAAATTAGCAAGAAAGCTTTCAAATCAAGCCTAGAAGCCACAGGAAGCCTGTGCGGGGATCTAAGAGTAGGTGTGATGTGATCACTGCGACTGGTGCATGTTAACAGTCTGGCAGCTGCGTTTTGAACCCGTGTAGACTTGAAATAGGTTTCTTAGGTAGACCAGACAAGAGTGCAGCACAGTAATCTATTCTACCAGAAACAAAAGCATGTTTTATTTTTTCACGGTCAACAAACGACAGCATACCCTATATTTTGGTAATATTACAAAGGTGTCAGTACGCCATTTTGCAGACATTGCGGTTATGGCTGTATGACTGTTAAAGCTGAGATCACCATCGAAAAGGACTGACGGGGTTCTAACTTGCTGTTTTGCCTCAGAGACGTTGATTATAAACACAACCAGCATATCCTTCCTCTGTACTTCATTCGCAATGACACAAATCCCTGTTTTTTCCTTGTTCAGTTGCATAAAGTTTTGCGACATCCATGAGTTTCTGTCTTCTATGCATTCAAGCTGGCAGCGGATAGACCCATGAGAATTAGGAGCTAGAGAGAGATATAGCTATTTACTTATTCAGTGACAGTAGTTATCTCTTTACTCATTTATTTATCATACCATATTAATATTCAACTAACGATATTTTCCGCTTACTATAAGGTGTAAGTGAAGAAGCACCTGTATACTATATGTTTACCCACAGAGATTCAGTTTTGAGGATGTTACAGGCTTCCATAAAAACTTTTGGCAGATGTTTGCTTTCCACAGCCAGTATCCCAGCATGCCTGGTTGAGCCAAGCTGAGGTACATTGACTTTATCTAGGGGGCTATGCTCTGGTATCTGAGCTGTGGCTCTTCCCTGCTGCACTGGCGGCACGTGGACAGACTAACACAAGCGGAGCAGAACCGGAAAAAGAGGCGACGCGATGTAACAGGAGGGCCCTGCATCCGGGAAGAGACGTGCGGCAGAAATCAATGCGGCATTTCCTCAGTGTGGAATTCCATGTTGGCTAATGAGCGAGATGAAAATGCACACGAAACCGAGATTGCAGCAAGTTGGCCTCATGACAGGCCGAAAGGGACAGCTAATGACGCATCCTACCCCCTGTCACCCTTACTGCCTGCCTTAAACTCCCTCCCAGTGTGAGGCCTAAATGGGGAACGTAGCGCAGAAACCAGTCAGACTGGTCTCCAGAGGTTACAGGTCATTCCCTTAAAATTCTGAGCAGGGGCAGCTCTGAGATTTTTTTTATTCATACAGTGGAGCTAGCCTTATCATTAGCCAATGCTGTGTTTTGAATCGGTGAATGGCAGGAGAGTGGGCACTCCAGGGACCAATCAGCTTTTAGCTGGGGCCAGTGCCCCTGTGGCTCCGCCCTGTTACACTTCCTGAATCTGACAGCGAACTGGAGATACTCCATTCAGGATCTTGGAGAAAACGCCGCCTTCTTCTGGTGAAGGTTTTGAGAAATTTAACAGCCCAACAGGACGTCACATGACTAATGTCTGGCTCTAAGCCAGGACATTTCCGCCAATTTCCCAAGTCTGCTCCTATTTTACCAGGCTGTTAAAACCTCCGCTCCTCTGCCAGCCTCCCCGCAGCAATTTTACACTAATTTACTATCATTTTCCAGAATAGTCCAGGTGAGAAAGGCAGGTGACACGTTGGGGTGGATGGGGAAATGTCAGAGCAGTGGCCAGCATGCAGTGAGTGTGTGTTAACAGGGCTCCTTCCGGAAAAACCCACTCATTTTCCATAGAGCAGAGGGCATCCTTCCGAATCCCTGCGTCAGACGTGGGGATGAATGCAGCTTGTTGTTTCCGCCTCTTATTTCCACCGTGTTTCACCCCCAACTCGAGCAGTCAGGGTCACGCAGATTTCATTCTGCTCTCTGGCGCTCCGACGCGCTGACGCTTTGCCGAGCATTTTGGTGGCTCTCTGCGCCGGCCTGAAGGGCTGTCGGATGAAATCACCCGGCTTCTCCATCACCAAAGGGCTATATGCTTTTCTGACAGAGATGCGAAGTTCTGGGTCTTCTTAAGTGGGATTGAAGCAATTTAAGATGACATGTAGAAACTAGTCTTCTCCAGACAGGGCCACTCTCCATCCTACATGCCACTCATCCACTGCTTCAGAGAGACACAAATTACCCCCTCCACCCCTCACAACATGTCATCGTTGACTATCATGGGTGTGTGCAGGGGTGGAGCCACAGACCCCAGCTGAAACTTGATTGGCCTTGAAATACCCCCCCCCCTTCAATCACCCATTCATCACATATCATTGGTTAATGATACGACTGATCCCTCTGCATGAATTATGCCCCCCTCCCGATATGCCCCACCTATAAAAAAATCCTAGAACCATCAACGTTAATGACTCATGGCAGCCTGTTGCTTGAGACTTCAGTCTCCACCCAAACTCGGGCCTGACACGATCGCTTTACGAGGTCTGTCCCAGGTCCGCGATTCGAGAAAAAAGGGGCCCGTTCTTTCGGAGCAGTCATCTATGTGGTCTGGAGGTCCCTGCCCGTTGTCTTGGAAACGGACTAGAGTCTTGACACTGACAGACATTTCCCATGTGGTGTGAAATAACATTTACTAAAATTTCCAGCTGGACATGTCCTGCAGGCACTATCTGTACATCTGTTCCAAGACGTAAGACGTGCTTAACTTCACAGGCCCTCAGGCCCCATCGCCAGAACGAGGTGCGATGTCACCCAGTCACATGACTCAGTGACCTATGCAACCGTATTTGGTCGGTCTCCGCAGCAAATGGATCAATACATCTCATTCATTCGAGAGGCAGTATTTCACATGGCAAAGTAATGGCCCTGGCAGGCGAATCACATTTTAAACAACTCACAAGTGCCTGGCCGAGATCCAGGCACCCACGCCTCACGCAGAGAAGGAGTCAGACTCCAGAATCCCGAATTCAGGACAGTCGGTGAACCTTTCAGGAGAAAACATCCAGGTGCTATTTGTGTCAAAACGTGGGGTGCAGCTGTCAAACAGGTGGGCACAAGTCAACAGTTATAAATCACAGAACCTTAATATGAATTTTGAATAATAATACTGGAAAAGTGTGTGTGTCTGTAAAGACACACAAACATACACACACACATCTATCTATCTATCTATCTATCTATCTGTGTATATATGCATGCAAACACACATATATATGCACACACACATACACACAAACACACACACACACACACATATTATAATGTGATAATGTGATTCATCTTAGTATGTGACTTTTATGCGTCTATGTTTATAATGTGATACCTGGGATAGGCCCCAAAAAACCATGAATAAGCTACTAACAAGCCACAACAAGCAATGAAAAGATGGATGGATGGATGGATGGATGGATGGATGGATGGATGGATGGAAATTGAAAGACATACATGTTTTCTGTTACTGCTTGAGCAAATATATTTTGATTTCTTTTGCATGGTTACAGTATGCAAATAGAGCTTCAAGGGCTCCAACATCAACCAATAAAAAAAATTCAAATAAAAAAATGCAAACCATTCACCTTTGCAATTTACTGGAATGCTGAGCTGATTTTGGAAAGCATTCAAACACTGTACACATAATTTTTTAAGAATAATAGTACTGCCTGTTGTTCCACTTGTTTGATTGTTGTTACAAAATAAATAAATGTTTTTCAAACAAAATGGCCAAAAAGGAAAAAAAAAAACAGTAGATGACCATGTCATGTCATTAAGCCACTACGTCTGGCCCTAACATTGACAAGGTATTATAAAGTCAACTCATACGTCAGGGAACACCTGTCCCTCCAAAAAATCTCTAAGTGTATATGTCGTCTACAGCTACGATTGGTCATTATTAATCTCGGTTCATCACCGCAGCTCCCATCAGCCAATCATGTAAAAGCATCTCATTCATTTCACAAACCAGAGACTACCATTGGCATCTGCTTTCAGGCCTGAAATTGGTTTATTTATTGTTTCATTTCCTACCAACGACTGGGAACAAAAACAGTGAGGAATGCATTAAAGGTGCACTTTCTGCTGGAAAAGATGACATTTAGCGCCGTTCGTGTCTTCGCTTTCCGGATGGTGATAAATGACTCTGCAGCCAGCAAAGGGGACAGGAGTGTGCAGGGGAGAGATCTGTCCCTTCATCATAATTACAGAGTAATGCAGAGGAACACCCTGAAAACCCAGCAAGTTTGTCTCTGTTCCCATCTTACTGAATCACGATTCAGGACTTGGGGGAGGATGGAGGGCAGCTCCACTCCACCGGAACAGGAAGCTGTCACTGACTGACTTTCTGCCTCCAACAGGAAGCTGTCACTGACTGACTTTCTGCCTCCAACAGGAAGCTGTCACTGACTGACTTTCTGCCTCCAACCTTGGGTGACAGATTCACATAACTCCTGAGCTCCGCTGCGAGGTATTGCTCCTGGGCCGACCCGACCCGGCCCGGCCCGCAGGCTGCATGTGTCCCTGCCACCAGCACGGCGCCACGCCCACAAACACCTTTAGCAGATGGTCTCCTTTGCAGACGACATGTCTGAGAAGGAAGCTGAACCTGGATCGGCCAGCAAGTTAGGGAGTGTGACGCCAGGGTCAGTGAGTCGGGGCAGTGCGAGATGGTATGGCGGAGATACAAATAACTGGCAGGGCTGCTGGAGGATAGACACTCATCTGGCAGAAATGGGGGGCTGTCACATGGCCTGTGATGTCACCAGCACACCAATGCCATCATTCAGGCTCCCCTGTGCGTCACTCCAGGCCCCCTCACCCGATACCCACTCCAGCACTAATGGTTCCAGCTCACGTCGGTTTTCCACTGCATAAGGATCGGCACGGTAAAGGTGTTGCCGGGTCTTGAGAGCGACGGTGACATAAAACCAAAGAGACGCTTATTTACTGTTTACACAGTGTGAGAGTCGCCATGTTATGTTAGCATCAAACGCATTAGCATTAGAATTAGCATTTGATTATGTAAATTTGCATCACAAATCCATTCCGTTCAGCTGTTCTATAGCACTTTAATAACTAGGACAGAGTTCCCCAATTCCGGTCCTAGAAGGCCAGTCTGCAACACAATTTGCAGATTTGCCTGTTCAAACACACCTACTAAACCAGGAAATTAGCCATTTAAGGTGAGTTTGAGCAGGAAAATCTGCAAACTGTGTTGCAGAACTGGCCCACCAGGACCAGAACTGGGGAACCCTAAAGTAGGATGTTGGAAATTTTCTAGTTGCGATTTACTGAGAATGCATCAATACATCGTAATGCGCAATACTACTGATAATGACTACTATATAGAATATGCCGTCAGATAATCCATGCTTATCGACGCAGATGGTTGTGACGCAAATAGCTCAGTTTAGTCATGCTTTTGGTCCTGCCAGTAAACAGGACCATGTTAGCATGGGTATAGCTCTGGAACGGTTCAGTTCTTGGTGACACTCGACAGCTCTAGTCTTTATATCACACTTTTAATCACCTCAGGTGACGCTCCAGTTCAAACAATTTACAATGTTTGCGGAGTTCAAAGTTCCACAAAACCGAGCATTTACCCAAGCCATTTATGCTAATCATTTTAGGTTAGGTCAAGGAAGGTTAAGCCCTTCCTTTAACCAGACCAGTGCCCGGAAAACAATAACCCAGTTTGACCCAAGACCACAAAAGAGCTTCATTCAGCTAAATCTTGGACCCTGGCCATGGAATTTCACCCCTCACCCTACTGACTTTTCAGAAAAGTCAGGAAGCAGAACGGTGGCAGCGTTACCGTGGAAACCAGCCCGTCGCTCACGGAATGCTGCCTCATCCATAAGCCTGGCCTCACCGTCAGGCCAATTAAAAGAGTTCATTAACACACAAAGCTCATTAATTCAGAATTCCCTGTGCTGTGCTCGCCAATGCATTAAATAGGAGCAGATCGGGAACTAAGAAGGTATCAATTAGACCCCACAAAAGCAGTATGGTATAACCTGAACAGGCCACTTGGCAGAAAAATAAGCATCCTGTTAATGAGAGTGACCTCTTCGCATCACAGTATTGAGTTCCTTGGAGAACCCTTCTATTCCGGGTGACTGAAACAGATTTGGAAGTTCATTAGCTACAGCGCCACCTGTTGCCTTGCAGTAACACCCAACAAATAAATAAGCAAACAGTGTAATGTAAATGTCTCCCCGCCTCCAGAAATTTAAAACTTTAATCGCCCTTGTTGTTTCCTAATTTATCCAGAGCAATTTACAAATTATGCACTTTTTTCACCTGAATAATTCTGCTGGAGAAACTAAAGTAATTTGCCCCAAGGTACAACAGAAAGTCACTTTTGGGATTGGAACTGGCACCATTCAGGCTATGAGCCCATATCCTTAACCACAGCACCTCCTGCTGGTGAATCCAAACAAAGCACATAGCTAATGTGATGCTCACTTAACTACATTAATTCTGCATATTAAGATTATAACTAATATTAACTTTATTTGTAGAGGGAGGTAGAATGATGTGCGTATGTGTATGTTGGGGACAGTTGTAAAAAAGAAAGTGCAAGAGAGGAAGGTGAGGAGTACGGCCCACCTTGGTGGAGGTCTGAGCCTTTGGGAGTACAGTCCACCTCAGAGGAAGTCTGAGCCAATGAGAGTACAGCCCACCTTGGGGAGGTCTGAGCCTTTGGGAGTACAGTCTACCTTGGGGGAGGTCTGAGCCTTTGGAAGTACAGTCCAGTATGGAGGAAGTCTGAGCCTTTTGGAGTACGGCCCACCTTGGTGGAGGTCTGTGCCATTAGAAGTACAGCCCACTTTAGGGGAGGTCTGCGCCTTTGGGAGTACAGCCCAGTATGGAGGAAGTCTGAGCCTTTGGGAGTACAGCCCAGTATGGAGGAAGTCTGAGCCTTTGGGAGTACAGCCCACCTTGGTGGAGGTCATGGCCATTGGAAGTACAGCCCACTTTGGGGGAGGTCTGAGCCTTTGGGAGTACAGTCTACCTTGGGGGAAGTTTGAGCCTTTGGGAGTACAGCCCACCTTGGGAGAGGTCTGAGTCTTTGGAAAGAGGGTCTGCTGTAGGCCTTTTTTCCTGGGGCTCTGCCGGCCCCATCAGTGGCTCTGATACGGTGCTGATAGGTGCCAGGCCAGCATCGCGATGACCCCCCTGGGCCCAGCCAGAAATGCAAAGTGCAGCAGACAGGCCGCAGGCACCATCCTCGGCCCACTGGCGACTTGACGTGGCACGCACGTCCTGCCGGTACGTGGGGAGAAAACGGATAGAATAAGTAGAACTTGGAAGTCACCTTTCAATGTGTTTCAAAAACATAAACAGCGCAATCCGCCCGCTTCTGCTGTCCATATCCCTGTTTTTGAATTCTTCAGCAAGCCTCGATCACCAGGGAGACGGGGGGATTGGCAGCATGTAGATGCTGAATATGAAATGGCCAACACTGGGTGTGTGTGTGTGTGTATGTGTGAGTGCATGTAAAGTGCACACGAGGGAGGAGACATGTGCGACTGTGTGAGTGGGTTTTGAGTTCCTGCCTGCCTGTGCTTTTGTGTGTGTGTGTCTGTGTGTATCTGTGTGCATGTGTGTGTGTCTGTGTCTGCCTGTCTGTATATGCGTGCGTGTGTGTGTGTGTGTGTGTGTGTGTATGCGTGTGTGTTTGTGTGTCTGTGTGTCTGTGTGTTTGTGTGTTTGTGTGTGTGTGTGTTTGTGTGTGTGTGTATGCGTGTGTGTTTGTGTGTCTGTGTGTTTGTGTGTGTGTGTGTCTGTGTGTTTGTGTGTGTGTGTGTGTGTGTATGCGTGTGTGTTTGTGTGTCTGTGTGTCTGTGTGTTTGTGTGTTTGTGTGTGTGTGTGTTTGTGTGTGTGTGTATGCGTGTGTGTTTGTGTGTCTGTGTGTTTGTGTGTGTGTGTGTCTGTGTGTTTGTGTGTGTGTGTGTGTGTGTATGCGTGTGTGTTTGTGTGTCTGTGTGTCTGTGTGTTTGTGTGTGTGTGTGTGTGTGCACGTTTCCTTTTTTACAGATTCAGTCTCTTCCTCAGCTTATGGGCTGTTGGGAATATAAGCCTTTAATTCAAAATCTCTATTAAATATCACACCTATTACTGCAGGCAGAGGAGAAAATAAGGAGCTCTGAATCGGGGGGGAAGAGAGAGAATCAAAGGGCTCCAGTGTGCTGATTGGTGCCCGAGGCTGTCAGTCATCCTCAGAATACGGGTTGGAGCCCTTTGAGTGGCATCTGCCCTGACCCCCGAGAGTCAGCATGCAGTGAATGGTGGCTTCCTCCCGATGGCTGTCCTGTACCCCTGCTCTCTTTGCCCCCCCCCAGGATACAGAAGCGGCCCTGCCAATCACAGCGATCTCACAGCTGCCTGGGATCCGAAGAGCTCATTTAGGAAGCTGGATAGCGATGGTGGGGGTAATTAATGTGAGTAAACCCACTCGGGGGAGGGGGGGTGGACAGTGACAGAAGCCTAAACTGACAGGAGAGAAAGACAGAGTAAGCCAGGAGCAGGATAGGCCTGGATATCTCAGTAATCCCCCTTGCAGAGGTGGAGGGTCTTTTACCCAAGGGGACCTAGCATTCTGGTGGGGGAGGGGGGGCAGAAGGAGCCCCTGCTGCTCGCATTTCTCATTGGATTCAGGGTTTTATCACAGGGCCCGCTGGGACTGACCTGCTGGGGCTATTCTGTGGAACATTCACACCTGTCATGCACGCAGAAATAAGTCAAGCGGTCCAGACAGAGACCCCACGCTATACTGCGATGCTGTCTTCACTGCCTTTCTCAAATCACTGCACACCCGAACACAGGCATAGAGCGGGCAGTGACCACACAAGAGAGGCGGGACTGCGGGGGGGGGGGGATGATGACATCGCCATGGTGACAGGCTCCAATTGTACCGCACGTCTGCCTGTGGTGACACAAGCAGCCGGCTGGTACACTTATCACTGCAGGCTGAAAACCAGCCGCTTGGTGCAGCTGCCAAGAACACACGAGGAGCATCCAAAAGGTTGTGGGTTCAAGTCCCGGGTGAGCCCTACTATCGGGTCTTTCGGCCTAGCACTCAGCCCTGGTGCCCCCAAGTGGTGCAGAGATGAATAAAATGCAAAGCTGAGCTGGATGACGGTGTCTGCTGAGGGACAAACAGAGCAGCGACATGCCCATGGTCTCTCAGCAGCTCCCAGCACACGTCCCAATTGCTCCCAGTTCATTATAAAGGCTGTGCATGGTGTAGCCTCTGTTTCCTGTGAGCCGTATCACAACACAAAAGCTAATTCAATTACGGAGAGGTGAAGGTGACGGTTATTATGGTCTGGCGGCAAATTCACTCATCTCACAAAAGCAGCATGACGTTTGGACCGCACGACATTAAACCGTACAAAGCAACGCCCCCCAGAGGCTCATTGTACTCCATGCAAGGCAGCTGTGCTTTAGCATCATTAGTCTCAATAGCATTTGGTGCCCAGGATGACCCAGGCACGTGATTAAGGCTGCAGGCGTCCCCGAAGAGACACATGCGGGTGTGTGATTACAGACCAAGAGCGGGGCAGGGGAGCCAATCAGGACGCAGCCGGTGGGCGGAGCCGATCCAGCAAGGGCTGCCCTGGTTTAAATCGGCGGGTAGCTGACGTTAGCGAGAACCAGCCGTGGTAGCCATGCTTAGCAGAAGCTTTTTTATAGACCAGCACTTCCAAGCGCAACTTTGAACAGTGTGAATGTGACTCACGGCAGCTGGTACCACGAGGAACTTACAGCCCCCTTGGTCTCCACAATCAGTCTGCATAGCGTTAGCTATACTGTAAATGCATCTGCACCACAGCAAAAGCTAAGCATGCTGTATGCACAGGTAGGGGTTAAATGAGACGTGCGATTAAGTTATAAATCATATTACACGTATATTTTACTAACAAATAGCGATTCGTTCGGGGGCTTGTGTAATTGCACCTGAGCTCACAAATGAGCTAATTAATGTCGGCACAGAGCAGGAAAACAAAAAAATGTATATTTTCTGGTGGAGCATTATGATATGAATATGAAATCAATGTACAGAGGGCGATACAGAAAGACGTCTAACATTAGCCATGTAACGAGCTGTGGGCATAAATATCAGCCCAGTGGTAATTATAAACCAGAATAAAAATGTACAGGAATACCGGGAATAGATATGGCAATAAACTATGGTCTCTGGCTGGCCCCACATGATAGAAACCGCAGGACACTTCACATATAGATCATAATGGCCTCATATTACTGCACCACAAATGGACACAGTGAGACGCAAACATTCAGCGCCTGTGGAAAGCGCACATTTAACAGCCTGTCACTATCAAGTGCTTCACTTTAAACAGGCTCTCCATCAATTATTTGAATCGTATTCCTTTTAATATCGCCTAAATTGGGGTCACAGTAAAAATGACAATAGAATGTTGTCATTTAGGAAGCTTAAATTGAATATTTCCGAAGCCGCACGCCGACCGAGCAGCGCTCACTCCGTGGGAAACGTTTAGATACGCATCAGTTAAACCGAAAGCTGTACGACTCCAGCTTAGAGGATCAAACAAAATAATGCCCAGTATCAGCAGAGCGACACTGTGCTGCTGATTTCCCCCATGTAAATTCCGGCTTTGCCGGGTGCTCCAGTCTGCCGGAAAGCAGCCCGGCCGCATTTCCGGCTCGTTCCGTCCGTAGGAATGCCGGCCGCCTGACGGCCTGTCAGCGATCTGACTGGTCTGAGCATATTCATCATGGCGGCTTTTACAACGGCGCAGCAGCATCAGCAGCAGTGGGAGGGATTTCCTGTGGCCCAAGCCAACAAGCCAATCAGAAATAATCAAGTGGCCAATCAGGGGCAAATTGATGCAGAATGTGGTCGTGATTAGTCTTTAAAATTTTATCTCTCATCACTATTAGATTTTTTTTTAATTACCCTAGGCCATAAAAACTTTTTTCAACAAGGGGTCTAACACTGTGTCACATAAACAATATGTGTCTAAATAGTATTATTTGATGGCTGTTTAAAGCACTCGTGTTAATTTCTGTAGTATAAAGCCAGTTAATAATGTGGTGAGAGAAATATCAAAGGGAACTACGTATTTCACACATTTCCAAAGGAGCTCTGAGCTTTTCTGCATCCTTTGTTTTTATTCCAGTTTTTTATTACAGCTTAATTATGTATTCAGACATTTGGCAACAAAATGATTTCCTTGTTACTCTGTCCATCCATCCATCCATCCATCCATCCAAATCACTTATCCTGGTCAGTGGTGATGGAGGGAGGGCTCACTGGGTCCCAGTAAAGACAGGAATTGGTACGAAGCCGGGGAGACCCTGGGCAGGATTCCAGTCTGTTCATGACATTCAATGTGCAAAATAATCTTGGTTCAAGAAGATTGCATGTTGAGGAAAAATGATAACGTAACTTGAAATAAACCCCGTAACCCTGACCAGGAAGAGGGGAAGTAATCAATGTGTGACATAAATCACACGATCTGACCCCCCTGGCACACTGCCCCCGCGACCCTCATCAGGAGAAGCCATCTGAAGATGATGATGATCATAATACCATCCATCCATCCATAAGAACATAAGAAATTTACAAACGAGAGGAGGCCATTCGGCCCATCAAGCTCGTTTGGGGAGAACTTAACTAATAGCTCAGAATTGTTAAAATCTTATCTAGCTCTGATTTTAAGGAACCCAGGGTTTAAGGAACCCTGCGCTACACTAGCAGGAAGACTATTCCATATTGAACCATCCGACCATCTATCTATCTGTCCATCCTCCATCCGTCCCATCTCATGAAAACCTCGCTTAACAAGTCACAAAAAGTCAAATTGAAAGTGTAATATTTCATGTGAAGGATCTGGAAGGAGTTATAGGAAGGCCGCTGCTCAATGGAGCGCACTCTGACAGGGGAAGCCTTCACTGAAGGCTAACAGTGTTTACACAGATCGGTGTGCGCTGCCCCTTTTCAGAGCGTCGGGGTGGGGTGGGGTCAAACACCTCTGCTGCCCTACCTCTTCACAGTGTAACTCAGGCTAATTAGAAATGATAAGAAATCACCATTATCTTTCAAGGCTGCCATGAATGTCAGTATTATTGAAATGGTCCAATTATTCAAAGTACTGAGAAATAGAAATTAATCGATATATTTAAATAACTGATACCACAAATACAGAATGTGACTATTCACAGTCCCAGCTCTCCTCAATTTGCAGGACAAACCTATAGCCTCTCTCTGTGCGTCGACCAGCTCTGCTTTCCATCCTACAGTATCCCTCAGCATCGCCCTCCACGCGCCCTCCACGCGACGACGACACAGCCCTCCACGCGCCCTCCACACCCCCTCCACGTGACAACGACGCAGCCCTCCTGTGCCAGTGGGATTCTCCCGGCGACCAGCAGCGTGCTGAAGAACTCGCCTCGCTCCTCTCCCACCTCCGCGGCGGCAGCAATATTGAAAAACATTTAAGTAGATGTTCCTTTCTAATTACCGGCAAACATAATAAAGCGTATCGGCCGAATGAAAAGGAAAAAGGAGGGAAAAAAAGTCTGTTTACACTGCATGACAGAATTCTGAAGACAAGGCCTCACTTTCACCACACGTAGCCTTGAAAGCAAAAAAATAATGAGCAACAGACAATATTTAATGTTTAATTGCACCTTCCTTCTCCATGACGGAGAAACATAGACAAGGAGAAAGCTGTATGAAAGGAGAGACGGTAAAATACAGCAGACTGTGGTAAACTGCCGGCTGAGTCTAACCAAACCGAACTCAGATCTGTCATCCAACGCCACTTAGACCAGCTTTTGAAAACCTGCCTTTTGCTGTGTGTTCCCACCTGTGACCTTGGCACATTGTGGGCGTCAAAAGGTCACAGTCGGAGTGCTCCCGAGCTGAGCATAACTGGGACCATCAGACTGTCGTGACCGGCCGGCCTTCACCGCACAAAGACCGTCATCCTTTACAAGTCATGACTACCGCATTCAGCGTGAGTCAGGGACAGCTTTGGGGAGATTCAAGTGCATGGCTTAAGTCCCAGGGTGGGTGTACAGAAAACAGGCCAAAGGTCAATGCAATGTATAATGCAGACGACAAGGGTCTCACTGACAAAAGGGCACTGCAGAGGTTTTTAATCCGCCCAGTCAATCCCTACTCTGACCCCATTGGGGGGCCTCCCCTTGTGGCCCCTAGCAGGACCCCCTGTCCCCATTTGTGGGGTGGCATTCGCTCACACCCACTTGACAGGCTTTCACGGGCCGGTTCTTATTTTGAAGCGGTGACTGGCTGTCCGGATCTCTGCTGTCTGCATGAACGCCAGGCTGACTGTGGCCCCGGGCCCTCGCCTGTCATGCGGCTCCTAATAAGGCAGCTCCAGCTCTGGGGAGAAGGGACCTTCGGTGACACTGTTTCACCGCTGCAGAAGGACCCCAGTGGGCATGGCTGGGGTGGCCAAACTCTGCCTGAATGAGTAACAGAAATGAGAACCATGTGGGCGGGGAGACCACCACCTACAGACCACATACAGACCGTGAATCCCCTTCAGCATTTAGCATCACGCTGAATAAAAGTCACTGAATGGTAAATGAAAGTTTTCACTGTCATCCCATCCAGGATGTCTGTCGCCTCTTGCCCTGTGCTTCCGGGGATAGGTTCCAGGCTCACAAGACCCAGTACTAGATAAGAGGTATGGAAAATGGATGGATGGATGGATGGATGGATGGATGGATGGATGGGCGGGCTGTTTTTCACATCTACTACTAAAGCACACTAATAAAAAAAGTGATTGACCTGCCACTTGTAGCTCTGAACACACCCCCACACTATGCACACACAGCTCACACATTCGTGTAACTATATGTTAGAAACGACACGCACACACTGCCTGTTTGGAACGCAGCCCATAGTCCATGCTGCAGTGTGAGGACCGTCACCAAGAGCGACCATCATCCCTGCTAATGACTCTCCCTGCTAATTTGTGTGAACCCTGCGGTCACATGACCGGCTCATTACCTTCTGGGCCACTCTATCGCCTTAATGAGCAATATGAGAAAAAAAAAGCTTCGAAAATCAATATGAGGAGATAAAACTATTAAACGAGCAATTTATCCTAATAATGATAACGATAATAATAATAGCCTTTTATGTAACAGAACCAAAAGCAATTCAGGTCACGGTTTGTTCACAAAGGCGGTCGCGAACCCCCAGCCTCGCCGCCAGGCGCGTGGACGCCGCTCTATGACACGGACCCATGTCACCTGGGACACCCGTACGGATAAATCATCGGGCCCTCCTGGAAGTGAAACGCCAATCTTTACCATCCCAGAAACAGATGCAAATCGATACGAGAGGGCAGCGGCCTGATCTGTATTCAGCAGGCAAGCCAAGTCTGAGGCTGGCACCAGCTCCCACAATCAGACTCCAGGCGAACGGACGGTGGGGGGGAGGGGGGCACGGGTCAAATGGCGGCATTATCCCCACGAGACACCCGGGGGGCGAATTTAAAGACCGAGATTGAGCTTAAGGAGGAAATCTCAGAAATTAAACGAGAGCCGTTGCTTCCGCCCCCGGCTGTGCATGGGGCCGCGGTGTCCCAGAGTGCACCAGTCCTGGCCGGGGCTGGGCGCAGCGCCCCGCGAGTGGGAGGTGCACTCGGACCGGCTTGGGAATCGGAGTTCCGCAACTTTCCGGGTTTTTCTTCCCGAGTTCCGGGCCGAGTCTCGGCAGATCTAGACGGATGTGGCGCAGAAGCCGGGAGAGCTTTGGCCCAGCAGACGCGGCGCTTTATAGAGCGTATAAAACGCCGCATGGAGCCAAGGCTTGCTGCGCCTCAGCCTTGCCGTATATTTGCATCGATTTTATCCGTTTATTTTAGAGGTTTTTTGTAAGCCCGTCAAGGTGTCCACTTCTCACAAAAAGCACCTTTTACGGGTGTACTGCTCAATCAGACACTTTCGGAAATTACAGCCCTGTGGAGGTCGGCCTGGGCCTGAATGTAGACGAGCTCCTAGCAGGCTGTCTGTCACCCACGTGATCGGAGAGTGATGCCATCACTCTGGCGAACCTAACGGGCCATTTCCGCGTCCCCCGCCCCCCCCAAATTCCCCCTGCCCCACGCCATGTCCGTCCGCCAGGCCGCGCAGCATGCGAGGGGAAGCGCGATAGAGACGTTCGGCACGGTGCCACCGAGGGACGCTCACAAGCGGAGGCAGCCTTTGTCCCGCCGGCTATGGGAAAGCTCCGGAAGAGCCAGCTTCACAGCGGGCCACCAGCGGGCCTTCAGCGCGGCGGCGCGGGGGGACAGATCGGCCCGGCTGTCAGGAGCAAAAAAGCACCATGTCACTGCTTTATCACGGACGTCAGCGGCGCGACGTGAAAAGCTTCCCACTGATCAGACCCTGGATAACTGGATTGCGATAATTCCTCTGGAAGGTCGGGGCCCTCGGGGGATGGGGGTGAGGGGGCTGGCTCATAAACAGTCCCCCAACAGGACACCTGTAGACCGGTCAAGCCAGCGTGACATAATTAACACTCAGATAATAAAGAAAACAAAATCAAAACACAAACAAAAGCGCATTTTTCCGACTTTGCAGATAAAACAAAATCAAAACACAAACAAAAGCGCATTTTTCCGACTTTGTAGATAAAACAAAATCAAAACACAAACAAAAGCGCATTTTTCTGACTTTGCAGATAAAACAAAATCAAAACACAAACAAAAGTGCATTTTTCCGACTTTGCAGATAAAACAAAATCAATCGAAAAAGAAACACGGTGGCATTTAAGTTTTCAGCGTATAAAAATGTAGCACTAACAGAGCTTAACGTTCTTGGGAAACAGGAGGAAAGCTCCAGCAATTCTCAGTACGATGGGATCACGTCGCAGGCCGAATTGAATCAACATGACATCAAGGCGGCTTGTCAAGTCGGCCAGCTACATACAAGGGCTTTCTACGATCGTGCTTCATTTGGGAGCAACAGCACCAAACGAGTGTCAGACGCCTGAGATGGAGTTTGTTTACCCCTTCACTCCTGTCCTGCCTTTTCCTTTGTCCTTCTTCTTCATCGTCCTCCCTTACTCATGCCCCTTACGGATTTAGGCCTCCATCACAAGATTATGTCAGCATCGGCGCGATGCCGGGCCGCTGTGGCAAGCGCGCCGGTAAATGCGGCCGCTGGACTGAGGCCCATGGAGGGTTCTTTGTTTGTTTTCAGACCCATTAAAAGGCTCTGCGCTGACGCGGGCAGCGTGCATCTGGAAGACTTTCAAACCAAGTCCGGGCTTCTCCATAAATCAATGAGGAAGATCGACGGAGCCTCGACTCCCTGCCTGGGTAGCACTAATGCTCAGAGAGATCGGTGACCCGGTGAGGCTCAGCGGTCCGGCTGTCAATCATCGCCGGTGGAGGTCTGAGCCGCAACGGCGGGGTGCACTGCCAAGCGAGTTTTACATACCCAGAATTAACTGACTAGTGTTAACTAACTCTGACTGGCCTGATTAGCATTAAACAGTACTATGACAGTGGTTATTTTTCCACACGAGGGGTCTCTAAAGTGTCATTATCATGAAAGACCCTGTGCCTATATAATCAGAAGGTCGCTGGTTCGAGCTCAGCTTCGGCAGGACAGTCACATGTTCCTGGGCCCTTGAGCTAGGTCCATAACCCCCGTTCCCTGGACTGGTCGTTGCTGCCAAGCTTACTCTCACCTACCTGTGTGTGCGAGCGGGTATACTTTACCTTATGGGGACACAATGTCCCCATAACGTGATGAATACCTGTTTATGGAAAAAAATAGTTTCCTGGTCACCATAAGGTAAAACTCAAATTAATAAAATTTGTGACTGCAATGAAATGGAAAAACTCTTGTATTTTACTTGGTTATTTATGGTTATGGTTAGGGCTGGGTAGGGGTTAAGGTTGTCATAGTTAGCGTTAGCATTTTTGCCGTAGAAATGAACGAGCAGTCCCCATGAAGATATGTTTACCAGACGTGTGTGTGTGTGTGTGTGTGTGTGTGATGGAGAGCGAGGTGGGGTAGGCAATAAGAGAATTTCCCCATTAAGGATCAGTGAAGTGTCATTATTAATATGATCTGGGTAACTTAACTCAGGGTTTGTCTGTCCGTGTTCACATAAACGGAGCAGAGTCGGCATCACAAACTAAAGACGCATTATAAAAGCTGCCCTTTGACAGGGGGGAAGTGGGTAATACCCACCCTGCTCGGCTAACGTTACTGTCAGCATACCCCCCCAGCGAATTTAATCCTCCTGGCACCGATACTCAGTATTGGGATGAAAACCTTAGTATTTTTTGGCAGGGGTAACGCTACAGATTTTGGGCCCCATGACAGCATATCATATTGCGCCCCAACCCAGACCAATCCAATTAAGTATCAAATATTTTAGGGCCTCTGTCACTCAGGGGCCCCTGGAACCCTCTTTCTATCAGTGCTATTGTCCATCCACACTATTAATCAAAGGGCAGCTGTTGTAAGCTGTGTTTTTGGTGAATTCAAAATTCAAAAACAAGCCTCAAGAAAGCTGGCTAAGCCAGGAAACCTTTCGGGTAGGGCACCCCCTGTGGGCCGGGGCCCTCCGCAGATAACCCCAGATAACCCCAGATAACCCCAGCCGTGTTGAGCCACTCTTTTTATCCATCTGATTTCTATGCTATGGAAAAGTTATGTGATATTGTCCATTACTTACCCTTCATTTTATGCCCGATTATCTCCTGTTAGATATACTTCCACACAATTAGGAATCAGCACTGATACTGACAGAACGTAATTCAGGTCAGACGATACACACATGCCATCACCGCCCAATTCTCCCACAATGCCATGCTGTTGTCCCAGGCAATTTAATATTTATTTAACAATTTTATCCAAAGAGACATACATTTTTCAGAAAGCCGGGTCAGCCAGTCCCTGGAGCAAATGAGGTTAAGGACCCAGCGGTGAAATCATTTTACTGACCATGGGCTTTGAATCGGCGACCCCCCGATCGTGGTCGAAGAGTCAGACGCTGCTGCAAATAAATAGTGATTCACGTAAGTGTCCAGGACGCATGAGTGTTAGGATACAGAGGCTAAATATGCACCCCCACCCCACCCCCCAAACCGAAGCAGGGAAAAGCACATCAGGCCCCCCCACACCCAATCATTCCCTCACACGTTTAACATCTGAGGAAAAACAGATGACTGTTTACTTTCATCAAATGTAATTAACTCCACGTGCCACCTCAATGGAGACGCACGGTATGGGACACGAATGATCGGTGCATTTAGCGCCCGTTCCCGCCGGGCCCGGCCCACACTGCTCCTCCCAGTCTCTCGCATCAGCCTCCCGTTCGTCGCTAAGCAACTACTGCTAGCGGGTACTTTCCCTGTGCCTCGTTTCATAATTTCTGTGCGCCGTAAATGAATAGCCTTCAATCACTGCGTCTCCCCAAGTCGCCCACACTCCGTGGAAGCAGCAACATTCCAGAGCGCGGCCTCGCCGCTCGCTGACACCGCTAAACTGACCATATCTGTGGTATCAGCATCAATCTTCTGGACAGTTCCTCAGATGGGCCCCGCATTCCATTCATCACTGGCGGGGTATAGACGCTGGTGCTCAGGGAGCCATTTTTACCCCTTAACAAACAGGAGGCGGGGCCTAACAGGCTCCACAGAGGTAGTGCAATGTGGTAAAACTGCGAAAAAATGTTGTTTTCCTGAGAAATGGACATAGTCAGGTGAGAGAGATTCATAACCAGACATGCAACAGTATAACAGTGTCACAGACAGGGGGCGCCATTCTGGGGATCCTCTCTAGTGCAGCCATTATGGTCTATAGCAGCAGTACTGGTCAAAGCCCATGTGGTGCCCTAGGCAAGCTCCACCCCCAGTACCACCCCCACCCCCTACCAACCACTCATATGCTCTATATGTTTTTACAGCACAGGGGTACCAGTAGTAAGCCTCACCACATCGGCGGCGAAGCATTCTTTAACGATTATAACGACGTCCCATGAAATCTGCAATGATGCACCCGTTAGCTTCTACTTTGCCCTCTTTCAAAAATGCATGTGGAAATCAATAGCAGCAGTGCCTGTTTCATGTTGAACTTGGCTTATATATGTATTATTAAATGGGGGGGGGGGGGGGGGGGGTGTGTG
>JAODLC010000044.1:6510209-6531854 GCA_026781145.1 Hippopotamyrus pictus
AGGAGCCGCCACTGCATCAGCACTTTTATAGCCGTCTGCTTGCTGCACCGGTGTAATCTTTCATACCCCCTAAGCTGTTTACAACGACGTGCAGCACTGCACTTAAATTCATGTAATATTTACTGAAGCCAAAGCGGAGGCTTGGCTCTGACCCGACAGGTCTAAGCAGCGCGTTCTGCAGTGGGGATCAAAGCCCGCTTCCTTCAGAACAGCACGGAGTCCGTGTGTGTGTGTGTGTGTGTGTGTGTGTGTGTGAAACAGTGGGATTACACCAGTACAGCCAGTACAGCTAGTGCGCAGAACCCCCGTGCATGAGGAAGAGCTCCCCCGGGGTGAATAGCAGCCGGCTATGATATTTGCCCTCCGTACGCAGAGACACTCCTACTCACATCTATGCTAACATTCCTGATGGGGGCTGCCAGCCACATCCAGGAGCAGCGTGTTTTATATATATATATGTGTGTGTGTGTGTACATGCGTGTTATATACACATACGTCCTAACACCCTCCACACATGTCTCCCACCCCTCATCATGCCACAGAGCTGTGACCAAAGCCATGACATCAATGTCAGGAAGGAGGACAGCGATGAGGATGCAGACGGTGAGGATGACGACGACAGTGCCTGGTACCGGCGGGGATGAAGATGAATTTGCGGACCGGCCCTCGCAGCTCCTTCCCATCTCTAACCCCAACCCTGGATTTACAGTCCAGTGGCATCCGTCCGGAGGAGGAGAGGGATTAACAGGATGAGCCGCCCGTGGAGCAGAGCCCCGTAATGGTCGCTATGATGTGCGATATCGCATCCGCGGCGGGGGGGGGGGTGTTTGTCACCGTGGCAGCAGCAGCCTGCCACACACTGTCAGCCATTAATAACGGTCGAACGTGTAGGCCTGTCAGCCGCTGGGCCCAGCCAATCGCAGGTGGCACCAACATCCAATCACGGCTCCCTCCGCTTCCTCTACCCAAGTGCCGACTAAGACTACGAAATTAACGTGGAACCAAAAAGGGGAATCAAAATTTGCCATTTTTTTTTTTTTTTTGGAATTTTTATGGAAAAACAGGTGAAATGCATGCCTGCCACACACAGTGCATTCTGTCAGCTTGCAGGTTCTGTGGCTCGCCGACCTTCAGTTGCTCGTGAGCACCTCACGCTGGCAGGCATGCAGCACGTCAGACCCGCAAGGCGGGCCGTGTGACACCATTCAGATGCGCTAACTGTGTGAGGCTTAATCAGGCTGTCCCCCGAGCTCACACCTTCCTGTCCTCCTGACACTCTCCTGTCCCCCTCACACACACACACACACACACACACACACACACACACACACGTGCATGCGCTAACCGGATCCTGCCAAATGGCTCCCCGGAGTCCCCGGAATCTCACCCTCTCTCACCGCAACCTCGCTCCCATGCTGATACCAGCCTTTTGTGTATATAATTCACATATATATCAGGGGTATAAACACAAAGAGGAGTAAATCTGTTTTATGTGAGTGCGGGGGTGAATAACGCTGCCGTAATCTCTCCTTAGTATCCCTCTCCCTCTTTATCTCTGTCTCTCCGTATCACACCTGCACTTCCTCTCCCGTGACTCAGGCCCAGGCTGATCCCGAGGGGGGAGGATCCACCCAGGCCAGCCAATCCGTGCAGCTCTCACATACATTCATAAATCGGGCCAATCAGATGAGGAGACACACTGATTTAGGCTCCCATGTGATTAAGTGCCTGAGCGTGGAGTGCGGGGAGTTAATGATTCCCGGCTGATTATGGGATTCTTTTGCACGGTACTTGACGTTAATGTCATCTGGAGAGCGCAGCGTCAGCAAACACCCAGGCAGCACCTCCGGGACCCAGAACTGACATGGCTGCGAGATCCTACAAAGTGCTCAGATTGAGGTGAGTGGGCGGGGCTTATATGGCATACCTGCAGCTGTGGTTCCCAACCCAGTCCACGTGGATCCCCAGACACATTTTAGCTCCCTCCTAGCTCTCGACACACCTGTAGCAGGTCAGTGTTCTTGATTGCTTGACTGTTTGGTTCAGGTCTGCTGGGAGCTGGGAGGGATGTGGGCTGCCTGTGGGTCCCCGAGGACTGACCTACAGGAACTGGACCATCAGAACCAGATTCAAACAAGATTTCGGAAGACTTTAGTTTCCTGCCTGCCCACCCAGGCTGACCACACATCTGCCATCCTCACCTGTTTGCTGCTGGACCACCCACCCCCCCATCCCGCCGAAGGAAGCGGCTTCCTCACCTGCCTGTCTTGACATCAGCTGGACCTTCCGCATTTATACCTGGACTGTGCACAATTTTACTTCATAAACTAGGACTATTTTGAACATCCTCTGCTGACCCAGGAGGATGGGCTCCCCTTTTGAGTCTGGTTCCTTCCAAAGTTTCTTACTTTAGGAGAGTTCTTCCTTACCACTGTCGCCTCTAGCTTACTCTCTGGGGGCTTTGGATGGGGATTATGTAAAGCGCTTTGAGACAATGGAATGTTGTGAAAATGCACCACATAAATAAACCTTTAAAATGAATTGAATTTGTGTGTGTCTCGCGGGGAGGCCGCTCATGATCGCTATAAGACCACCTTCAGCGTTTTGGGGGTTGCTTATTCATAAAGTCTCAAGATGATCCCGGTCTTGACAGACTGTCCAGAATGTTCCTTGCGGACACTCGAGACAGGGTGTGAAGTGACACTCAGGAGTGTCACCTCTGCGACGTCGCACTTTGAAGGATGAGGATTCACACTTATCATTGTGTATAACGCAGCGCTAAACACAAAATCAGGGCGCCTCTTTCACGTTGTATGTTTTCCGAGCAATCTTCACACTTTAGGCCGGCAAATTGCATCTGAAATTCTGAACCGTGTGAACAGTTTGTTTCTCCACTTATGACTGTACTTATATCTTCTCTTTCGCTGTAATGTATTCCATGACCTACATAATTTAGCAGGAGATTAAATAATGCCAGGCTTCTTAAACGAAAGGGCTTGACATTTTCCTTTTCCGCGTTTCATGTCAGAAAGTGAAGCCCGTTTTGATGCCACGGATTAAAGAGGAGTATTTATTGCCCTTTTCTTCGCTAAGATTTTAACCAAACCTCGATACACGGCATTAGACACAGGTCACATGATGAGGGCCGAGGGCACCATTTCCAGGACATTCTTTAACTACTGACCAACACAAATTAGCTACCAGCCACTAGTCACTGGGGGGAAGGCTACCCCATTGGACACAAGGACAGCTCAGGCTATGAGAGCCAATCAAAGTGGAACATCACTATCAGAGCCCAACCAGCCAGACCCAGACAGAGGGACTCTGCTCAGCCAGAAACAGTATTTTTTGTTAGTCATGAATAAACACATGAAAATAAATCTAAATATTTACCCGCTTTCCTCTCACATACTGTAGCTTGTCAAACAGAAGCGAGTTTAATTACAAGGATAATTACGAGGCATTAGAAAAGTTTAACCGGTGGAATCAAGCCTTCATTAGCGAGGACAGCGAACTGCCTGGCCCCGGATACGAGTTGAGGTCCAGTGCTTTGTGTGCCATCCTGCTGCTTTTTCTCTCTCTTCCTCTCCCAAATATCACTCTCCCCTCACTCTCACATTCCCTCTCTTTCACCTTTCTCTCTGACTCTCTCTCACCTCTCTCCCTCCACACTCGCCCATTCCCCAGCTCTCTCACCCCTATCTCACTCTCTCCCTCCTGTCACACTCTCCCATTCCCCCTCTCTGTCTCTCAGCCTCCGTCTCTCTTTCTATCTCTATTCTCTTTCAGCAGTCAGTTCCAAACACAAGTTCAATTATGTTTTATAGAAGAAACAGAGCAGCAATCGAACACAGCACAAACTGAGTTACCGCAAAGTTAAATGAAATAGATATTACACCCCAAAGACCCTCAGCTGGCTTTGCTCCCCTGTGATTACACTCTCCAGCTGTGGAATCGCCCCCTGATATGTTTCACTTCTTGCTAAAGGAACCTGTTTTTGGAGGTTTTCACTTGAGGCGAATTGTGGGGCCTGTTTCTCAGAGGGAATCTCATCCTTACCAATCCGGTGGCCTGATACCACGCTGTTGCTAGCCTACAGGATCACCGGCTGTGTTTACACAGGATGGCCATGCTGACAGTCAGCACTGGGGTCTTTGTACTAACGAGCACATAATTATTAAGCTTAAGCCCAATTATACATGTATAGCCTCATGTTAAATGAAGATGCTACTGTCTTACATTATATCGTGATAATGTATTTCATACTTTATTGATTTAGCTACTGCATTTATCCAAATGGACATACATCTATTGAGGAGGCAGGGTCAGAGTGCCTGGAGCAGCTGAGAGTTAAGGGTCTTGCTCTAGAGCACAACAATAAAATCACTCTGTCAACCGACAGATTTGAGCTGGTGACCTTTTGATTACAGACACAGCATCCAACAGTACTGAGCCACACAGCCCCCCTGTGCCATTCCTCCATATCTGTGGTATGATTATATCATTTGCACATTGTGATGCTTCTCTGTTGCAGTCTGACTGCATCACAGTTTGTCTCACAGACCCTTCAGGCTGCCGTCCCGGTTCCCATATCCCCGGTTTCTCCGTCTCGCTCCCCTCCTCCGGCTCCGGCCGCCTTCCCGGTTCCCATATCCCCGGTTTCTCCGTCTCGCTCCCTTCCTCCGGCTCCGGTGATCTTTTGTCACCACAATAATGCAAATGACTCCAGTGGTGATAAATGCTGGTATTGATTACTGAGGCCCCCAATTCCTGCCTGCCATTTTACATGCAGCAGATGAGTGAGAGCTGCAGTACTTTCTGACTACGAGTCCCTGCACATCTCTGGGGTCACCTGAGATGATGTCATCAGGACATGGGTGCCCCCCAGACTAGCCAGCTGCTTTAATCCTGAAATCCATGTTGGTCATTAGGGTCCAGATTACGGCCACTGCTGTTCTTTCCTTTCTTCTTTCCATCACCTTTCGTTCCGCATCCTCCTGAGGTAGCGTTGAGGTTGTACCACACCTGACAAAATTGTTCAGCGTTGTCTCTATCACTCTGAGGAAGTGTAATTCCCACCATCACATCTCACCATCCTCTCGGCATGTCTTCACTGCCCTTAACTGCTGTCAGGGCAATGGATCTGAGTGCACCGCACCCACCCTGGTCTCCAGTTTCCCAGCATGCCTTGAACCTGGGACCCATCGTCCGCACCATGCCATGGCCCGCCCTCCTCTCGCCTCCTTCAGCACATCCCCCATGCCCTCCTGCACATCCGTGATGTACATTCTGCGAGTGAGTATGTAATCCTAAACAAGCTGAATACCTCAAAGGGAGGGGGGGTGTCCAGATTTTTAATGAATTAATGGGGAGAAGCTAAGGGGGGGGGGGGGGTGAAGCACTTCTTCCTTTCATCACAAACAGTGACATTTACAGACAATGCGAATCCTTTGTTCTTCCTCTCCGCATACGGCAAAGCACTCTGGCACAGAGCGAACATCCTGCCATTTCCCAGGCACAAACACAGCGCACACTCTGCCACCAGAACCAGCTAATGGACCATCTGGTCCGGTCCCTGGCCTTTCTGGGAGGAAACCAGCACCTTGCGTGAGTCGCATTTGCAGCTCCACCCTCTGGGGAGGATGCATGGAGAAAGGTGGCGGCCATAAATCGAAGGCTTTAAGTGTGGTCTGCATGTCTCAGGGATGCGTCATTCGCCTAAAAAGCGGTATTGATTTCACATCGATCCGGCCTGGTCCAGTTGAAGTGCTTCATGCTCGGACATTGGGACAGTCCTTAGAGATGCATAAGGGAAAGGGGAACAAGGTTCACAGCTCACAGACAAACCATGTAAGCTCACACAGATACAACAGCTCACAAACCACATTAGCTCACAGAGGAACAATGTAAGCTCACAGAGAAACAACAGCTCACAGAAAAACCATGTAAACTCACACAGACACAGCAGCTCACAAACAACATTAGTTCACAGAGGAACAATGTAAGCTCACAGAGAAACAACAACTCACAGAAAAACCATGTAAGCACACAGAGAAACAACAGCTCACAGAAAAACCATGTAAGCTCACACAGGTACAACAGCTCACAAACAACATTAGCTCACAGAGAAACAATGTATGCTCACAGAGAAACAAAGTAAGCTCGCCAAGAAATAAAATTAGGTTTCAGAGAAGCATTCTGGGCTCATAGAGAAATAAAATTAGGTCTCAGACAGGAACATGTGAGAGGAAATCTCTATGTGAGCTCCTGGCTATTTAGAAAAAAAAAAACTGATTCTGGGAGAGAAAACAAGGGTTTAATGAAAGCACGAAATTCACCAGCCCAAGCATGTTGCATTGAGGACTGAAGGTGAAAGCCCATAGATCTTGCCAGTCTTATCCACTGTGGAATACAGCTTTCTATCTCATGTGGGCTTAGCGGCTTTGATCTCCAGTTTAAAGACACACGTGCACCAGACGCAGGGCCCATGTTACCAATCCAGGCAGATCGGCATACGAGTCCCTGTGACCGGCGAAGGTGTATCCCCGCTCCGCAAATTCACCGTAAAATTGAAAATTCCAAATGAGTTTGACTCGCTGGCATTAAACGGCAATCGGCAGGGCATTAAAGACGAGCCATCCCAGGATAACGAGCTTTACATTCTGGGGCCGTTTTCTCAGAGATGGGCGAGTCTCGCCCGCATTACGCCGCCCTGCTGATCCAGCACAATGCTTTGATGGTTCACTCTGCGGGCCCTGCTCCCTGATCCAGGCCTGGTGCCCTGGTGCCACCACTTTCATGAACCGTTCCAGCTTAATCACTTGCATTATTTCCTCCTTCATCCCTTCGCACAGGTCTCTGTGGTCACATCTTACCGGTTCTGCCGGCTCCTCCTCCTGATTCATTTGATCAAAAAATATTTGTCCAAAAGCAGCCGAAGAACAGTCACATGAAGCACGACATCGCTAGATGCCTTCTTCTCAAAGCAGGGCTGTTGAGCCACATGGATGATCATTCTACACATTGACATGAGGTTCACCTGGTGCTAACAGAGCTCCAGCAGTTGCTCCCATTGCTTCAGTTACATTACATTTTGACTAATCAGCAGACACTACTATCCAAAGTAACATACATTTTGGAAAAATATGGTCAGGTCCCTGGTCTTTGTGATGGGCTTCAACAAGGGCCCCAAGTATGCCCCATGACATTGCTGACTACCTCCCCTGGTGGCAGATACCCCACCCAGCAGATCCTGCCATGGTAATAAGACCCACAAGGTTCAGTTCTTTGGTTTTTATCATTTTCCCTCTGCATCTGTATCTGAGTGTGTGTCTTTTCTCCCTGCCTGTGAGCTCGCCCAGCAGTCCGTCTGTGACCCGACGCCCATTGTGGATTTTCTGTATCTGTTGTCCCCGTGCTAGAGCAGATACAGTTATCTTTTATTTCATTCCTCCCAACCAGTTATGTTAATCCCGTCTCCGCTCTTGTCCACAAATAAAATCCCTGTTCCTTCCTCCCTTCCCATATCACAAGGCACGACTAGCTATCCGTCTCGGAGAGATTCTTGCAAACACAATCATACATAAGCAAGATAGTTAAAAGTAAATGTTTACAGGAGAATAGAGCATAGTGGAGCTCGCTGAGAGGCCTATACTGGAAACTCTGACCCTGACACGACGCCCCCTGCTTTGGGAAACATACCATAGCGATCAAGGAGGAAACTGACAAACCTTGAGACCTCAAACCACCCCCCAAATGTTTGCAAAGCGTCCCAGTGTGTGATCACTCATTTAAAAAAACTGACAGGAAATGTGCCAGGGCAGCTTTTTAAAAAGCCACATGTTTTATTAAAATGACTGAAACTTTAATGTTAATTAACAGCTTCAGAACAAAAGTGGACTGTCAATGGTCTTCAAATACGGTCTGAAAAATTCATAAGCAATACGATGTAAGTGAAAAATAAATTAATAGAAAAAAAGGATGAGGAATGAATCTGAGAAAGATTTACAGCCTTTGATTTCTCGTTGTAAGATAATACAGCATATAAAACCATTTAGAAATGAACAATTTCTCACCTCCTGATATGTAAACACCCCCCACCACCACCAAGATCGCACAAAGAGCCCGTTTCCAGCACCGCGCTCTACCTGTGAGTCTGAGTAATGACCGCACCTTCCCACTAGGGGGTGCAGACCCCGGATCCACTGTCGTTCCGTCGATCAACAATTGATTGCATCACATTTATTTATCTAGCTTTTATCCAAAGCAACATACAATTGAGAAAATGGGATCGGCCAATCCCTGTATCCGGGGGGGTGGATGAGGGTTAAGAGCCTTGCTCAAGGGCCTAATGGTGGAATCAGTCAGCCAGCCTAGGGACATGAACCAGTGACCCCCCCCCCGATCACTACGTCCTAACCACTGAGCCACACACCACCTCAGTTGCGGCCCAAACCGTCTGTTAAAGGCAGCTGAAATCGCTCTCCTGCTGTCTGGAAAGTGGCGGTAAGAACCGGTGGAGGGAAAGAGCATGTTTACCTTAATCACTGAGGAGGCCGGGTGATGCTCCCCCCTCAGAAAACAGGTCCCACTTTTCCAACACAATGATGTAAACTCAAAGCGGCTTCACCAACAGTAATGTCACTATGTTTTTTTTTCCTTTTGAAAAATCGACACTCATTTATATGTTCTGGGTAAGAATCTCATAAACATAACAAAAGTTAATAAGTTCCCAGTACCTGCTATAATCGCATATTCATATACACTCTCTTTCTTGTATATTGATTTTTTTTGGAGCAGAAGCCTTTCTCTTCAAAAGCACTACTGTGTCTGACAGAAATTAGTCTGTTTCAGAGTCGTGCTCAGGGGTACAACAGCAGTGTCCCTTCGGGGATCTCTACACACACGCGCACGTAGTGGGGGTGGAGTCAGAGGGTCAAGGGAAGAGCAGAAGGAGGACTCACAGGTGTGTGAAGAGGATCTGCATCGGACTCTCCTCCCACTGTGGTCACAGTGTCAAACATCCATAACCACCCCTCCCCCACTCCTAAAACTCACAGCTACGCCAATCCCTGAGTGACAGAGCGGAGGGACCTCCAGCTACAACAGGACAACATGATCGGGGTCGGGGGGATGCTCGGCTGGCTATTTGTTTTGGGTAGGGGGGCTCCCTCACCCCCACATTAGGGTGCACTCTCAGGAACTTCCCAGGAGTGATTCGTCACAATGAGCCGGAGCCACTGTTGCTGAAACCCCATTCGTTAAAAAGTTAACGGTTAAGAAGAAGCCAATTCATTTTATCCTATTGCAACCAAGGAGACGATGACCCAGTTATGAGGTTTAAGCAGGGATTTGATTGGAAGGGGCATGCTAATTGGAACAGATGCCTTCTCAATTATTCACTCTTTGCACAGTGTGCGGTAGGAGCTAAATTTACCCTGCTTGGTACACTACTGTCAGCGCCCCCCTCAGGTTCCTGTGAACAAATGCAGTGCAAGGGTTTCGGGAGCAACTGCCGCTAGCAGAGCTGTGGTACAAGGCTAAACGCAGTCTTACATTAAGGCCCCACAAAGACACTGAGCTACGCTGTGCAGTAATAAGAGGGGGCCAGTCCCAAACACGGGGTCTGGGGGGGGTGGCTCTCTGAGGATTATTTAGTCATATTTTTTCCGCAGACATTTTGTTCCACTGCATGCACTGCTTAAATTGGACCTAAGGATTGTAAATTAGACTGCTAACAAACGCGGCCTGCCTTCAGAATGGCGGTGCCATGGCGACGGCGGGATTTCCGAGGCCCGCCTTGTGCCACGCGTGGTGTCAGGTTTCCAGCCGCACCTTCATGCCCGCGCCAAGATGGGACGCGGCGACCTCCAGCTGCGGAATGCATCATTAATGCCACGGATTGCAGACACGCTCTCGCACGATGTCCGAGCGGGACATGGGGAGTCGGATGACGGGGCCCAAACTGCAGGAATGCCTTTTTACCGAACACACCAAATTAAGAGTAGGTGACATTTTGACTAATAAAGTGGATGTTTTTATTTCTTGGTCTAGATGATCTACGGGAGGTGGAACATTACTGCTGACTCCAAGAGGAGGGTACGTGAGGGTCTAACTGCCATCGCCCCCCATGCACAGGTGCCAGTTACCCGTGCTGGTCATTTAGCCAATAACAGCAGTTGATAAGAAGCAGCGCCATCCAAAACGTGACTGACAGTGCACCGTAGCCCCGCCCACGGCATGTTTCGAACCCTTGTCTCTCCCCTCTCGCTTCCTCTCATTTATATGTCAGTAGTAAAAGTATTCTGCTTTCTTTTATTGAGAAGAGACTGTCTAAAAATATCAGTTGCGGGCTTTTATGAGGTGTGGGACTTAGCGTGTGTGCAAACAGCCAGCAGTGCAGGGAGCATATCAACTCAGCGCCCCCCCCCAAACTCAAACAGGGGACTCACCCCTCAACCCCACCCTCATTCATCCACATTCATGCAAATGCAGGGCTGCACCTGCGGAAGCTTTCAGGTCAGTGAAAATGACGGAGGTGTTAAGCAGGCGGGGAGGACCCACACACCGGCAAGTGGAGGGGCAGCTAATTGCCATATATGGGCGATATGAGCGCACGGAGGGCCCTAAACACGGTGCCGGTAGAGAAACAGTGTGGCAGTTTTAGATGCATTAAATTGGCCGGCACTCCGGCTTTGGCTGCCGTCCTGGGCCCTCTTATCGGCACCGTCCTCCTAGCCGGAGTAGCAGGACTGTAAATTTCCTTTATGATGTCATTACTTATGGGGGAAGGGGCGGTGGCCAGATCGGCACTGGTGACTTACAGGCTTGTCAGATCAGACGGAGCGACACCCCCCCCCCCAACTCCCCAAACTAAAACAGTGACAGTAACGCGGTTCTAAATCGGGGGGGCGGAAGCGAGCCTCCCACACCACCTGGCTTGTGACCGTGGTGCCCTTCAGCCCGATCATCAAAAAAGCATAGCAGCACCTCTCGCGCGAGCGACAGGGGTGACTATCTCTGCCGTGCTGTCAGAACCCCCCAGAGAGCCATAGCAGGGGTGGGGGGGGGGCTTCCAGAGCCCGTTTGCTCAGTGGCGGATTTACTCGGCCCCCCAGACCTCTCTTCTCTCTCAGTTCCTCACTCTGCTCCCCCCACGTCCATATCTAGTGTTTATCGCTCCTGCTGCCTCAGTGAAGGTCACAGTGAACCCCCCCCCACGGGATCTGCAGATCATTCTCATTTCTGCGCATGTTTTCTCTGGACTCAAGCCCTGGTTGCATGAACAAACTGCGTTGGTGCTGTAACACGCTACATGGGGGGGCAGAGGTACAGCAGCCGCACCGAAGACACGAACTCCACAAACACTGGCTGCCGCAGGATTCACCGCCAGGCTGCGAAAACCTTCCGGTGCCTGTAAATAAAAGGCCCTTGCATGGGAGATTGACTTTGAGTCTTCTGAAACATTTTTTTTCATCTGTCCCGAAATACGGTACAGGCTAGATCAACGAAACGATACATAAAAGCACACCCTTTGCAAATGTGTGGCCTATGTAAGATCACCAGTGCTGGGGAGTGTACGCCACACACAGCGGACGCAATAGGCCTCCCCTGAAATGTCACCCCCAGACCCCACTAAGACAGGATCCCTCCCCTGAGACTGGATCTGGCCTTAGCGTCTCCTCCTGTTGACTTTCCCCTGAGACCAGATCCCTCCTCCCATAACCATTCACTGAGACTTGATTGTTCCTTAGAGCCTAATCCCATTGACCTTTCCCTGAGACTAGATCCCTCCTTAATACCTCCTCCCATTGGCCTGCCCCTGAGACTGAATCCCTTCTTAGTGCCTCCTCCTCCAACCCTCCCCTGGCACTGGATCCCTCCTTAGTACCTCCTTCCATTGGCCCTCCCCTGAGACTGGATCCCTTCTTAGTGCCTCCTCCTCCAACCCGCCCCTGAGACTGGATCCCTTCTTAGTGCCTCCTCCTCCAACCCGCTCCTGAGACTGGATCCCTTCTTAGTGCCTCCTCCCCGAACCCATCACCGAGACTGGATTCCTCCAGAGTACCTCCTTCCATTGACCCTCCCCTTTGACAGAATCCCTCCTTAGTGCCTTCTCCCCCTGACCCTCCCCTGAGTCTTGATCCCTCCAGAGTGCATCCTCCCCATAACCTCCCTGAGCCTGGATCTGTCCTCATGTCTCCCAGAAGTGCACTGGTTTATAGTCGCATCATTCCCTCTTCCACCAAGCACACTGTGTTAGGTCAGTGCCAGCCGGCTCGCCCCGGCTGCTGCAGATTCATTTAGAGCCCTCTCCTCCTCTCCCCCTCCGCAGCCCCACTCTACCTGCTCCCATGTTCCACATGACTGCTGTGCATGATTCATTCCAGCATCCACGAGTGGGGAGGGGCAAACGCCATTTATTCACTTTTTACCTGCTCCACCAGGCTGAGGCGGATTACCTGCCCTCACGGTTTCACCCATTCGCCCATTTGCACAGCTGGATTCACTGGGCAGATGAGATCACATGACTGCCTGAGCAGAAGGCCGGCAGTCTGCCCCCCCCACGCTACCGCAATGGCCCCACCTCTGGGATATTTTATTTCATTATCAACCAATAAAGAATTCATGATGGCAGAAACAGGGAGACCAGTTCAGACATTACAGCCATTTTATCAATTTTAGGGAAATTTAAAAATTATGAAAAATGTAGAAATAATAAAATTATTATTCCATATATTAACTTGATTTCGTGATTCAAAGAGGCTGCACTTTTTTGCTATGCTCTCTATATAAATTATTTACTCATCCGATACTGAAGCAGCTCAGGCCCAATGACTCTCAAAGCCGCTCTCTCAGCTCGGCCCCTGTGTCCGTGAGGCCAGGTGCTTTGATGACTGACCGTGGGGAGGGGGAGTGGGGGGGGCACTCGGGAAGTAGCAGCTGTGCTCTGCCTGGGGCTGATGACCAATCAGGACCAAGCTCCGGCCCCCTACAGGCGGGCACAGATTGCCTATAACCATTAGGGGGGAGGGACATCGGTGGCAGTGCATTAGGCGACATCATCTCTGCCCCTCTGTCCTGTGGCTTAAACAGGATCACGTGACACTGTGCCCCGAGGCCTGAATGCCGATTGCCCCGTGACAGCACCTGGCTCATTGCTCAGCTGCGATTCACACTCCCTCCGGTGTTATGCATCATTAGAAAGAAGCAGCGAAGTCACTGATAATGTAACGGAACAGGGGTTCAAGAAATGAGACTGTGAAAGACTCCATGTGGGATTTGGGGGAGGACTCTGTGACAATATGGGAGTCGAGAATGGAGACTCTGTAAGACTCCATCTGGGACACGGAGGAGGACTCTGTGACAGTACGGGAGTCGAGAATGGAGACTCTGTAAGACTCCATCTGGGACACGGAGGAGGTCTCTGTGACAGTACGGGAGTCGAGAACAGAGTGGGGCTCATTTAAATGCAAATTTTTCCTTCTTAAGAGTGACATCATCTGAGGTCTTAAGAAGCAGCTCGTACAGTGGGGGCAGTGTCTGAGAGAGACCCCCCCCTTTAACAGCCTCCAGGGCTTCTGCAGGGCTGCTCTTGCAAGACAGTCTCTGTCTCACTCACCATTACACACTTAAGAGCTCCCCTTAATCACCTTTTGCAATTACGCATGCGGGCATTCGAATCAACTCGTTTATAGGTCACAGCCATGGGGCGTAACCATGGCAACCCACCACAGCACTCAAGGCTAAGCAACCATAGCTTGTGTGCCACCAGTCAGGTAGAGCACTGGTTCCGTAAAGGCACTGCACTTCTGACCAATACCTGTGGACACAGACACAGGCACAGACACACACATCCACCAGGATGGCTGTCCATACATGTCGTACAGAGGGGCATGTAATCCTCCAGCGAGTAACGTGCTCGGGTGAAACGCAAATACACTGAGAAGGCATAAATAAAGGATCGCAGGGCAGGGTGAAGCTGGAATTAGCGCTGAATGAGTTATTATCCCTGAAATATAGATATCTCGCGGTTTCCGCCTTTACGCGTCGCAATTAAGCCTCTGACTCTGATGGAGGGCGCATTTATTTCCGATGAAAGCCGGCAGACGTCCCGTTATACAGGACCGACAGGAAGAGAAAGGGAGGCGGAATGAGGCTTGGAACTGACACCCAGAAAACGGCCTTTAAGACAGCCGACTCAAGCTAATCGCAGACCAAAGGGGTAACATCTGAGGGGTTACACGCCTTTTAATGGGATCCTCCCACCCACCCCCCTACCTGCTCCGGGTTGCCCCCCCCTGCACACAGCTTGCCCTACAGACCCGGCGCAGTGAGATTGCATTTGGCCGCCGGAGTCCCTGGTGACTGAACCCGTCCAGCTCGCAGTCATGAAAAATTCACAGGCAGTTTCCTCCAAAATATATATATAAAAGATAAAATATAAAAACAGGGCCTCCCCCAGGAAATGTCTCCTGACCACCGGTGCCCCCCTCTCATCCTGGGGGACAGTCACGCTTCTTTCCTCAGAGCTTCAGTGCTGTGAACCAAGGCGAGTCCAGCCAAATCGGCCCATCACAGCTGCCTCTGACCCTTCTGCTGCCTGAGGTGGGCCCCGCTCTGGCCCCTGAGGGGTCCATTCACCTCCCCAGTGTGGTTCTGTGCCATAGCTGTAGTTAAATAATAATTCGCTTACCCCCCCCCAGCTTAGAGGAGCCTCACTAGTACAGGAATCTACACTCACCTTCTCATGGGTGTCGTGTGAATTTCTGTCTCTTTCCGTCAGTCACGTCATGCGACGTCGCGTCGGACTATATCCTCCATATCAGGTTAACTCAGAGGGGTGCAGTTAACGCCACCTGGACCCAGCTCCCTAACCACAGTGCCATCTGCTGGCCCCTTTTCAGAACTCATCACAAACGTGGGACTGAAGTGAGATGACAGCTGTGCCCCTGTCTTTCCCACCCCTCCCAGGTGTCAGCCCTCTGAAAGACAGATAAACTGGGAGAGGTCCCCCCCTCCCCGAGAGCCTGAAGTCTGTTTGAGGATGACTGCCAGGCCCTGTGAGCTCTGGCCTCCCCCCTACATGTCTATATCCTCCTGCTGAGGGCCTCATTACACAGAAAAGCTTCCTGTCGGCCCCCCCTCCACAGATACAAACCCCACCTGTTACGAGTGCGATGACGGGATTAATCCCAGCTCCGGCATTTGCTTGTCTAATGGGTAAATTTAATGCTGTTTCGCTTCTGTCATATAACTGTATGAAAAAAAATGACGACAAAGATGGGAAATCTGTGAAGCCCTCAGGACGGACCGTCAAGCGACCGGGTTATCCCAGCACTGCCTCTGCTGCAATTCCGACTCCAAGCTGGGAAAAGGGGCGGAATGTCAGCATCGCCAACCTTGAGGCCTTATAAAAAAGAATAAACGGCTTTCATTTTTTAAACAGTGCCGTCAGCAGCAAAATGCCAAACCTGCATAAATGGAGAGAAGCGTCCACCCGCAAACTAACGACTTAAAGGAATAAAACGGTCCCACGAGAGGCGGCTGGTAGTGACGCGACGGTCGGCGTGGCGACAGGCACAAGTCCGCCATTCGTCACGGGAGCCGGTGACGTTAGCCCGCTAATTGGGGGGGGGGGGGATCTTCGGCGGGACCTGGCGAGGACGTGCCCCCAATGGTAACAAGTGTAGCCGTCAAAAAAATCAAAAATCGATGCTGACGCCCGCTTGGAACAGAACCGTCGCAGCTGCGGTCCCTGCCTGCCATTTGTTTCATTGCATGCCCTGTGAATTGCGTGGGAGCAGGCCGATGGGGGGGGGGGTGGTTTGCAGGCCATTCTTTTAGGTGCTCGATCGTTACGGCTCTCCTGCTCCGGGTTCTTAGCGTCTGACTTGGACGTTGCCGTAAATCTGTACGCTGTGATTCCAGAACGACGTGGGCAGAGCGTGAAATGTCACGGGAAGCACCGAGCGGCCAAATGAGCATTAACGGGTCAGGTGGTACGCGCGGCCGCCTGGATCTCGCCGTGCTGTTTTCTGTGAACGTGGCAGCTTGATGTGACTGGACTGAATGTGTAGAAAGTTTTAGAACTCAGCTCCTATTACAAAGCAGCATGGACAATTTACTGGTTCTTCATAAAAATGACGACAAAGAGATGCGCATAGATAAAAATATGCTACTATGTGAGCTGTGTGAGGGTGACACTGTGCCTTTAAGAGGCAGGACATGTCCTGTAGGATAGCCACTACCTTTCTGCCTCAATGGAGAGGGCTCAATCAGACCCAGAGCACACCCTGCTACGCATCCCACCACAGGTCTCGACTCCAATATGCATATCTGTGGCTTGCTCGTTCTTAAACCATCAACCAGCTAATCGGCAGTGCCTGTTCCTGGGACTTGCTCCTTCGTAAGCCAATCAGCAGTGCCCGTTCCTGGGACTTGCTCCTTCGTAAGCCAATCAGCAGTGCCCGTTCCTGGGACTTGCTCCATCTTAAGCTAATCAGCAGTGCCCGTTCCAGGGACCTGCTCCTTCGTAAGCCAATCGGCAGTGCCTTTCCTGCAAATTGCTCCTTCTAAAGCCAATCGGCAGTTCCCGTTCCAGTAACTTTCTCCTTCTTAAGCCAATTGGCAGTGCCTGTTCTTGTGACTTGCTTCTTATTAAGCCAATCAGCAGTGCCGTTCCTGGGACTTGCTCCTGCTTAAGCCAATCGGTAGTACCATTCCTGGGACTTGCTCCTGCTTAAGCCAATCAGCAGTGCCGTTCCTGGGACTTGCTCCTGCTTAAGCCAATCAGCAGTCTCACGGGGAGCTGGTGGCACACTGACACCAGGCTTATAGAGGAGCTCACCAGGCGTTTGGAATTCAGCCAGAAGATGGAGACAAGGGCAGCCGCCCCCTCCCCGCTCCCTGCCATGACCGTCTGCTGCTCCCTAAGTTTGCACAGAGATTCTGGCTCTCGGTCTTCGCTCGCTGATCCTGGCTGACTCTCCCTGTCATTACAATTAATGGCACTGAGGTCACTGGGTCCTCAGCACTCGACCGGCCTGTCCTGAAAAGCAATCAGACATTAATACGTCCCTGAGGCCCAGAAAACGTTGATGATCACAAGCTCCACGTAAACAAAAGGAGGACCGTGCCACGTGATCGATCGTGCCACAAGGTCCAGTTAACGGGTTACCGAACCACCCAAATCAGCTCTCCTGGGCACGGTCATTCCCATTACACCCCCATCTGGGTTTGCCCCCAAAAGAGACAAAATGACCGTAACCCCTAAGAGCCAACAGGAAAGTGCTCGATACACCAGTGTGACACACGGCATGATTTGTTTATTTCATGCCAGAAAAGATTTCCCATTTTTAATACGACACTGCAAGTCAATGCCGTACCCACCACCCCCGTCGATAATTACAATCCCGGTTTTACTGGGATCTGCAATGCAGTGCTGGGCTCTGTCATTTCCCGATGGCCAATAATTATGTTATTTCTGATCTTTGAACAAGCCAGGCTTTTGAAAAACACAAGCCACAAACAGATCCTCCAGAAAACAGGGCCTGTGCTCCCCCCACCCCCCAAAGACACCCAGAGAGATCAACAAAGTGGCGAAAGTTCAGGTCTACTGGTTTTTTTATTTCATCAATCAATGTCTGTCTGTGGAGAAAAAAAATCAATTTCTTTTTCTATTTTTTCCAAGATCCTCAAAAAATCTTATCGTGCCATTTATTTAAACCAATTTGACTCCATTACCTGGAAGGTTGCGAGAAAAACAAGCTGTGTATTTAAAATGTTGCATCTTTTTTTGGGATAAAATACCAGCTGTAATCACATTGAATACTGATGACCAGCACCTCACATGTGTGTGTGGGGGCGTGTTCACACAACAGTCTGCAAACACCAAACGTGCATTCTTCATGACAGAACGAGACAGTCGGCAGTATTTAAATGAGAACGAAACATACCGATTGGTGGAACCCATCTGTCACAATGGATGCGGACAAAGTCAGCTGACATTTTACTTGTGGCTCATCACCAATCGCAAAAGCCTGGGGTCTGTCTTCCAGAACCCAGAGCCCGCAGTAGTCATTTACAAGTGCTGACACACTATTTGCTTTCCTGTGTACTAACAGAGAGCAGCTGTCACTCACCGGCCATCACACAGGTCCAAATGTACAGCGCATGTGTCTAGACACAGCCGGAACATGGCGCTGACAGTGAAGGAGACCTGGAAAGGTCACACACTCAGTTTGGTCTCCGAGACTGACTCAAATACGGAGATCCGGCCAAATTCCAGATGGAAGGAATTCCGTGGCTTCCAGGAATCCCGTGTCTTGCAGGTGCCTTGTGGAATGTGCCAATGCCAAATATGGCTTGACGAGAACCAAGCTAATTTCCCTCACGCTGAAGAAACAGGCGAGGAACCGACAAGCCTAAGCGAGCCACATCAATCCGAAGTGAACGGAACGCAGGATCCAAGGGAAAGGAAGGCGGAAGAGGAGCCAAATCACGGGGATCCCTCCTCTAATTACACCTCAGCAGCCAGGAGCAGCTAGGCACAGGCAGACACAGGCGGGCACGAGTGGGCAGAAGAGGGTCAGTGGGCACAGGTGGGCACTGCCAGGCATGGGTGGGCACAGGGGGTGCCCGCGGGCGCGAGCAGGCACTGTTGGGCATGGGTGGGCACAAGAAGGGTTAATAATGGGCACAGGTGGGCACAGCCAGGAATGGGTGCACACAGGGGATACCAGAGGGCACAGGTGGCCAGAAGCGGGCATTCTTCAAATGGAAACGAAGTGACACCCCTTGTAAAAATCCCCACACAAAAACCAGTGCCTATAATAGTAATACATGGGAGATATGGTGCCCATAATGGACAGTGCTTATCCTGTTTTATTAAGGGCTGCAGTCTTTTCTTACTCAACAGGAAGAGTCAAATTTTTCAACGTAAAACCCAGCACATGGGGGACTGAAACTCAGGAGCCAAGCCATTGTCTTTAACAAAGTGTCTGCAAGGAATTTCAGACTTTGAAATAAAGCACAACTATATTATATATTCATTAAACTCAGCATAAATGCTCAGAAAAAAAATAATTACCGTTTTAAATCCTTCAGGAGAAAGTAATGTTGATGGCTTGATTGTTTTCCCCGCTCATTTGAAATTATTTGTAACATTTAATTTGCCATTTAAACAATTATAAATATTATTTAATCGTCGCAATTCGGTTCCAGGACATTTTTCATTGTTTGATACATGCGACGAGTTCCTGGCAAATCGTTACATTACTACTCACAGTGCGTGTTTGCAACTTGATTTAAAGACATAGTTTTATATTATTACCCGTCTGAATATTTTCAGACGGGATTTGTATTCATATTATGAACATGCAGCCTTAAATCCAGAGCATGAACTGACCATGTGATCTTGTGTCAGATTCCATAACACTTCTCCACATCCCAGGCCGTTCACAGTATGCAGACGGGAGCAGATGTCCGCTAATCCCAGTCACGGGCGCCAAGGGACAGCCAGTTTGATCTTCAGGCGGACGAGCCCTAAACCCTCTCAGTAAATATAACCGAGGCCATCGTCCTGACAGCCGCTTCAGCGCTGTGTTTTTAGCCAGGAAGCTAAGAGCCGTTAGCATCATGCGTATTCACATTGAGAGTCACACTTCCCCGCAGACGGTGGGCACTGCAAAAGACCGTTTCATAAAGGACATGGGCCTCAACCACAAGAGCACGGCCACCAAGCGAGGGATGAGCTGCATGTTCCTGCCCAATCAGCACCTAGAGGCGGATCTGTGGCGGCCGTATCGTCATCTGTCATTCGGCCCCATCCTCTGCGAGGCCTCCACCAGGCCGGAGCCAAGCGCCTCTTTGAGTCAGAAGGGTTCACCGTCAGGGCCCAATTTGTCACCTTATCGCGACAAGCTGTCACGTCGGACAAGGGGATTTACAGTTTTTCTCAATTGCTAAAACACTGAACCTTATTCTTGGAACAAACCAGATCTAGTTAGACGTAGATCTGAATCACCCTTTTTGCACAACTCTAAACACGTTCTCATTCCTCAACACACATTTTGCACCATGGTGAACTTTAATGCAAAAACACAGGTCGCAAAAGTGAAGCAGAGCCTGCAGACAGTTTAGTCATTTAAACACGGTGATTCAAAACTGTTCTCACAGGTTTCTAAACATGAGAAGAAACCAAAGGGTGACTTGAACACAGAATACGTGCCGGATGAGAGTGCAAGGGCCATAGGTGGGTTGAAATTCGACATCAAGGTACAAATGGGTCACACAGAGGATCCGTCTCGCATCACCCAGCAAAAGGAGAGCATTTCCTGTGATGTAGACTAAGTTCCCTGTCCTGATCCTGCCCTTAGACATGGTGATGAGGCAGAATGAATATTCTTGCTTGATTTTGGCTTGGCAGCTGCACAACATTTCACTGTAATGTGCCTCATTTGGATTTTTTACTTGTCCTTTACAGTAACTTGAGTACTGAATACTGCAAACATTACATATCAGTTTATAATATTTCCGAATTGCTAACAAGCATTTCCTACAATCTCCTCTCCTTTTCTCAAAGCACTAAGCACAACCTTAAAATTCGAGCTACACTCACAAAACCTTTGACTCGTCTCGCAAAATCAAACAATCTTCTCAAAACTATATTATCCTTGCTCAAAAGCAAACACTGCTTTCAGATCACGCATCAAGGTAGTCGGTACATAAACACTGCTGAGTAGTCATTACACACTGCAGCAAAAAATTGAAAACACTACCAGTCAATCTGTTGCTGGCATGTAGAGAAACGTTTACTGCGGATGTGGTCTTTTGCATGTTGAGCTGCAAAATTGGAAACCAAAAGACTATAGCAAAAAAATAGCTGTCTACCAAAAATGGCTGGTTGTGTTTTCAATATCTTACTATAGCGTGTAATGACTACTCAGCAGGTTTATGTACCGACTACCTTGATGCGTGATCAGAAAGCAGTGTTTGCTTTTGAGCAAAGGTAATATAGTTTTGAGAAGATTGTTTGATTTTGCGAGACGAGTCAAAGGCTTTGTGAGGGAATCTTGAATTTTAGGGTTTGTCCATAGTGCTTTGAGAAACAGAAAGGATATAGTATGAAATGCATTTTTAACAAACTGCAAGCCCAAGGTGGAAACGGGGGATTAAATGCTACTCATCTGGGGCCATTTTCAATGTGTCAGGACCATAATTCAAACAAAGGGGCTAACCTTATAATTAGCTAATGATAGATTTTGAATCAGTGAGTGACAGGGGGAGGGGACACTCCGGCAGCCAATCAGTTTCCAGCTGAGGCCAGTGCTCCTGTGGTCTCGCACCCATTCCACGCCTGCTGGGTTCATACTGGTCGACGTTATTGGAGAACGGCCAGCTGTTTCGCCGCATCACCCTGGGGGTAGTTGGCCACCAGCTTAGCCAATGATTCGACACCTTGAACGCCACGTTAATTCTTATCCAAATAATGACTCCGGCAATTAAGCGGTGATTAGAAAAAAGATCGGCATAGCCGGCGGCCCCACCGGGCGCCAGGCTCCCGTTTAACTAACCGCCGCGCTGAATCATCGAGAGACTCCCTCCGGATAAGTGCCCCCCCCCCCCCCCCCCCCCCCCCCCACC
>JAODLC010000044.1:6531954-6546075 GCA_026781145.1 Hippopotamyrus pictus
CCCCCCCCCCCCCCCCCCAAATAAAAGTGCCAAATATGCCCTTCTACGTGTGTAAAGTAATTATGGATGACACCTCGTTAATTAAAGCAGCACAATGGCTGTGCTCTGGGTAAGGTGTCATAAACAACGGCCCCTCACAGCGGCAGTGACAGCGGCAGACTCACTCCTGTGAGGCAGAATCCGGCGTGACGGAAGCCCGGGGCAGCAGACGCCCCCCGGCAGCTGAAATGGGCCGCGGGCACTCAAGATGGGAAAAGGGCACCGCCCAGGGCGTCTGAAGAACAGTGGGTGGAGGGGCTTTCAGCCCCATGACAGACGGGATTATTCTGATTGGGTTTCAGACTGAAATCATCCTGGAGCGTAAAAGTGCTCAGGAACCCCCTGAGGGCTCCCCCCACAACGAAAAGGACGACCTCGCCAGCATTAGCATCACAACAGGGGACTTCGTCCCTTCCAATCAGCACAAATCCCCGCCCCCCTGAGAGCAGTCACAGTAAAAGCGTACGTGTCACCCCCAAACTGCAGCTCGAGGGACGGCTGTCTCGGCAGAGCGAGCGTCACCGGTGCACCCCCCCAGATGTACCTGGCGAGTCGTCGTCTCGGTGTTTGAGGGGCCACATTATCGGACAGTAAGTTAAAGAGCAGAAGTTTCTCAGGAGACAGAATCAGCTTCGTGGGCGATAATCAGCTCCGAAGAACACACAGATATCCTTTCTGGCTGATCCACCCATCTCCCCTCTGATCCAGCTCCGTGTTCGTTTACTTCTGCCTGGGCCATATTTAACATGCTGCAGCACACTCACTTCTGTCAGCTCCCATTTGCATGCTGCAGGTTTTACTGCCATTAAAAGAAAAAAAAAAATCAGTCCTTGCTGGATAGTTTTAGCACCAGGAGAGAACTGCTCTCCACCCTGGTTTGCCATGGTGACGACTGTGTGACAAGCACAACAATTATTAATGTAACTATGTAAGTAATTATGGATTAATCTTCATTTTCTGCCCAGATTTGAAATGAAATCATTAAAAAGCATATATGGAAACAGTCCTATAGGCGCTGGTCCATAATACTAAATATAGCTGCCTGATCTGTCCCATATGGAATAGAGATTAAATACGTTGCCACCCAATATTCATCTTCTCCATGAAAATTCATGAGCGCGACATGCGCGGGCCTGTCTGTACTGTAAGTCGTCAGCGTGTAGAAGCTTCGTTCACGTGTCCGGCCACCCATTTCCCCAGCACTCTTCCCCCACAACGGATCCCCCCAGGCATCGTCGCAGTCACTGCCATCCACCCCTTAACACAGCTCCATCGCCGCGATTCCTTCTGGGACTGGGCACACCTGTGGAATTCCAGCTCGCTGTCACGTTAGGCAGAATCTCGGCCCCCATTATACGGATTCAAAACAAAATATCCACATTTTCCAAACTATAGAGTATCTCCAGACAGCCAAAAAGCTCATATTTTTCGCCGGAGCATGCCAAAATGTCATACAGGTACTGGAATGGCAACAAGAGCAACAAGTTTGTATTTTATTGCTAATAATGTGGTGAATCTCTGGCGGAGCGGTGAACATGTCTGACAGAATCCCCCGTCGCGTGTTCCCGCTTCCGAGCCCCGTGTGTCCACTAATTGGACCATTTTGTCTATAAATACATAAAGACGCCAAATATCACTCCGGCACGTTAAAGGGAAAGCATGCACAGACAGTATGGGAGGGGTGACAACGAGAGGAAGGGCTACACCGTACCTTTAAGGGGTTCGACAGGAGGAAATCCCATAAGTGAATCACAATTTAATACCAAGCAATTGAGTAAAGGAGGGACACATCAGATAAAACAAAGAAACAAATAAATTAGAATATGTTCTATATATTATCTAACGTACACCCCCAAGTAAACGCCTGATAAAGTAAAGCTTAACAGCCCAGGAATCACATAAGGCTTTTACTGTGTCACTCCGCAAACCAGGTTGACAAACCTGCCTGCGATTGGCTGACGGCAGCCTGCGGCTTCTTCCCGCCGCCATCAAAATCCCCCAAAGGGACTTGGGTCGCTGCTTCAATATAAGACGGCTTATGTGATCTTCGCTGTGATATTTGCTCGCATTTACCGGCTTTCGGTCAAATCTGCGGCACTGCAAACGCCGCGGTCACGGCGAGCCACGCCATCCACGTCTCCATTAAACGCCGCTGGCCTTTCGGAGGCCCCGGCTGCTTTAGCGCCCTTATCCGGCTAATAGGGCGCTGCTCTTCATACGGTGACACATCTTGGGGGACAGGATGGTGTCTCGGAAATTGCATCTGCCTCAAAACTTCACCGGGATGAACATCCCCTTCCATAAACTTCCATGAACTTTTCCAGAACAGGGCTTTTATTAAAAGCACTCATACTGATGATTTATTTGGAAAAAGTGAGATGAGTACGACGTGGTTCAACCTAATTCACCTCAAGGCAGAGGAATAGCACCCTTCTGTGAGGCCCATAGGATTACCTTCCTTTATATGCGTTACTAGGCTCATACCAGGAAGCCATTCAGGATGTTTCTCTGCTTCCCCCATCTCCCTGCTCTCCCTCGATTCACTGTAACCCACCTGCTCCATCAATCACAAAATTGGGACTCTAAAAACGCAGGGCAACCCAATACAACAATACCATTACATCAGCAGTGCTTAAGGACCTCTTAATTATCATTTCTTAAATGTACTGCTTTGACATGACCCCCTGCCAGCTGTTAAGAGCTGTTAAGTGATACTTACTTGAATTATTGTTGTTGTACTTGAGTGATTGTTTCACTGGGTATTTATTTGGCATTCTGACGAACCACCTGAGGGAGTCCGTGGTCGTGCATCAGGTCTGCCTCCCCAGCAATCTTAATCTGTCTCATCCATACTGAGGATTCAGGCATACTGCTCACGTCGCACACTATCTACATAGCAAATAAGTATGAGATTTTGGACACTCCCTCAGTCTGAGAGCCCTGCTCGCTGTCTCGGGTCTGGATCCCTAGCACCTTTGATCTGACGGCTGAGCTCGTTGTGTTAGGTCTGGATCCCTAGCACTGTCAATCTGACAGCCCTGCTCGCTGTGTCGGGTCTGGATCCCTACCACTTTTGATCTGACAGCCCTGCTCGCTGCGTCAGGCCTGGATCCATAACACTGTCAATCTGACAGCCCAGCTCGCTGCGTCAGGTCTGGATCCTCAGCAGTCTCAGGGTGTTTGGCAATAAAGAATGTTAAATCTATGGTTGTCCTTCTTGCCCAGCCCCAAATATCAAGGATACATCAATAGCATCTGCACCAAATGGGACCAATCCATTGCATCCCAAGTTCATTCTTGGGAAGCAAGATGACAAGACCACTCTTGCCAAGACCGTGAGTACAATCTTTGAGTTCTTGGTACTGAGAAACACCCTCAGTCTGCTCGTTGCGTCGGGCCTTGATCCCCAACAGTCTCAGTCTGACAGCCCTGCTCTCTGCGCTGGGTCTGGATCCTCAGCAGTCTCAGTCTGACAGCCCTGCTCGCTGCGTCGGGTCTTGATCCCCAGCAGTCTGACAGCCCTGCTCGCTCTGTCAGTCTGGATCCCCAACAGTCTCAGTCTGACAGCCCTGCTTGCTGTGTCGGGTCTGGATCCCCAGCAGTCTAACAGCCCTGCTCACTGCGTCGGTCTGGATCACCAACAGTCTCAGTCTGACAGCGCTGCTCTCTGTGCTGGGTCTGGATCCCCAGCAGTCTTGGGCTGTGTTCAAAATGTATATAGTGCAATATGCTAGGTAAGATAGATAAGTGATCTTTGTAGTGCTGTTCAAATACTCAGCTGAAAATTCCATTCACCATATAGGCATTCATAGGCACAAGACATACAAAAATGTAGTGTGCAGAGGCTGTACTTTACATTGGCTGACTTAGACCATCATGCATTGCGGCCTGCCAGAACCATATTTGACAAACTTCAGTCTGAACTGAAATTGTTCACTGTTTTAGAGTAACTTGCCTATCGAACACTAACATGTGAGCTATTTCAATAGTGCCATGGCTGACTGCTGCTTTAAAAATAATGGTTATTTTAATGTTTTTGACTGCTATACATGGGTAACGTTAATTCACAATTACCACATTATATTATAGATCAGTATAAAACACCATAGTTACAGCTGCAGTCCCCATCTTGCTTGCATAGGTGGACACAGTACAGTCAAGTATGCTGTAAATAAAGTTACGTGTGCACCGATTCGTGTTGTGAAGTTTTGTCTTATTTTTATTTCAACGTTGTGAAGACATGTCAATTACAACATGTCAATTACAACATGTACAGCATGTATAAAAACAGCAAGGCTGGTGGCGTGTTTTTTAATTGCAATAACGAACAGCAAGTACAAACATTAACATGAAATATACAACACAGAAAATGTACAAAAAAGTACATTTTTAACATTATACATTAACCCTAGTAGGGATGTTCTTGCGAATCACCAATATCCGGCACATAATTATGTAGCGGCCTAACACCCACCTAGTGTCTGAAATGTATCGACTGCTGTCTGCCCTTATCCCCTAGCGAGTGTTCTTGTAGTAAACACTATATTGCGAGCGAGTGAACAAGTTTTACTTTTCGAACACAGTCTCAGTCTGACAGACATGCTCACTGCATCAGGTCTAGAATCCCAGCAGTCTCAGTCTGACAGACATGCTCACTGCATCAGGTCTAGAATCCCAGCAGTCTCAGTCTGACAGACATGCTCACTGCATCAGGTCTAGAATCCCAGCAGTCTCAGTCTAAAAGTTGTGCTCGTGTGTTGGGTCTGGATCCCCGGCAGTCTCAGTCTGATAGCCCTGCCCTGATCCCCAATCTCGATTTGACAGCTGTGCTTGGTGGGGGCAGCTAGGTAACATTTAATTTCCTGGGCATTAGATGCAATCGCATTGAAGGGGAAATCCCCCCAGCGGCTTCCAGGAGCAGCACCGGACCAGGCCAGAGGCTCAGAAACGCACCGTGGGTAAACAGCAGAACATATATAACGGATCTGGGACACTTCAGAGTTTATTTACACAGCCTTGTTATCTGTGGCCCTTTAGAACAATGGTCCCCAGGTAGGCAGGCGGGCCTGGGCTGCACAGCTTCAGAATGGACAGTAGGGGGTGCAGTGTCTAAGAAGGCGGCCAAAGTCAGTGCATCCTGTGTGGATTAGGGAAGTAAAACCTGGGCAGAGCTTTGAGGCTGAGCTACGCCACCTTCTGGTTGTCACCAGAAATTTATTGGTTCAATACGATTCTATATGGAGATAAATATGGACACACGGTTCACACACCTTCTACCTCTTTTCTGCTTGGTGATGAACTAGCTTCAGATCTGTTACCGGCGACCTGCTCAATACAGAAGACACCTAGACTCCAAGCCAGCTGGCTTCTAGGTGACTCTATATTCCCATATGTTCTGCCCGTCACACACTTGCGTCTGGATGCTCCACAGCTGTCGCACGGAAGCCGGCTGAAACGCCCTGTGTGAACATCGGTGACGAAGCACCCAACCCTGGCACAATAACGTCCGTCGGAAAGCCAGGACTCTGCAGCAGCGTCTTTCAGCAGCTCCTCTTCATCATGCACAGCAGCGTAAGGAACCAGTAAAAGTGGGTATAAAACAGCTGCCAGCTGGCTATGTGGCAGCCCCCCCCCCCCCGGGGAATGCGTGGCCAGCCTCTCCGATTCCGTTTTACACGCCCACGCGGCACGTCGTCAAGCGCGTAATTAAATCCATCCCCCACGGCTCATCCTGCTCTAATAGGTACGATTGGTGTCCGGACCCTAATGCTCGACCAGTATAAACCAGTTTAAACTGTTCTGGAGCAAGAATGTGGCATGGTTCCTCAAAGGTGAAGGAGAGATGGCCTATTTTCTTAAGCCCCGCCTCCTCACTGGCCTATTTTTCTCAAGCCCCACCTCCTCACTGGCCTATTTTTCTCAAGCGCCGCCTCCTCACTGGCCCATTTTCCTCAAGCCCCGCCTCCTTACTGGCCCATTTTCTCAAGCCCCGCCTCCTCGCTGACTGCAACAGAGTAGATTTTTCAGAGGTACAGCTTACAGGTTTCGCTGTGCTCATCTTTACTAGGTCCAAAACTGGACCCCTCCCACCAGCGCCATAAGATAAATTAGTGGCAATTTGACCCAGTACGAACCCGGACTACTAGTTCTGCTTATCTTTAAAGGCTTGCATGGAAGTGTCATACACTCACTCCTGGGGGAGGGTTCACTTTGGATCAATCCAACTGATCCTCCCTCTTATGCCCAGGTCCCTAGGGTCCATCTCACAGCCCGAGGCATGCAGGCAGGCCAGCTCCCCACAGTGCACGCACGTACACACACACACACACACACACACACACACGTGTTTGTATCCATATCTTTACGGGGAACGTCCATTCATTTTCAGTGGGAAAAACCCTAATCCCAACAATGGCAACTTTAACCTCTACCCAGCCCTAACCTTAAGCATAAGCCAAACAAAATACAAGACTTTTTGGCATTTGTACTTTTTTGATTGCATTAAAATAGAGGTTATCCTTCTGGGGGCTGAAAAGATGTCTTCACAAGCAGTTCACAGCAGTTGCGTAATCATATCTTTATGAGGACCGCTAATTCATTTCTAATGCTAACTATGACAACCTTAACCCCTACCCAGCCCTAACCATAACCATAAGTAACCAAGCAGAATACAAGAGTTTTTGCATTTTTAGTTTATTCATTGCAGTCATGGATTTTTAAAAAATAGAGTTTACCCATATGAAAACACACACACACACACACACACACACACACACACACACACACACACACTCACACACACACAGCGGTTCCCGAATGCTGCCCCCCTGGACACCACCAGACAAACAAGGTAGCACATACAGTGTGTCTCACCTGACAAATCAGGCCCAGTGTAGACGGGCTACTTATCAGGCTTTCCCGCAGGGCGCACGCCCCTGAATGCAGCACGGATTCGCAGGCTTTCCCGCGGGGCGCACGCCCCTGAATGCAGCACGGATTCGCAGGCTTTCCCGCAGGGCGCACGCCCCTGAATGCAGCACAGATTCGCAGGCTTTCCCGCAGGATACACATCGGTCAGGTGCCATTAGAAACCTGTCGCCTAAAGTCCTTTTACCATAAACTACAGCTTGACTTAAGGCTGCCCTTCACCTAAGGCCAGGGAGACCGGTGAGAGGAAAACACTGATTGTCATCTTTCTAAAAAGGTGCCGCTTAAGAAATGACTCAGGCACAATAACTAAAACACCACTTGCCTGGAGTGCCGACATCCATAAACATAATAATCAGTTATGCGGCGCTCAGCCTGTCCCCAATCAGGCGGTCACCTGACCACAGCGTCGCTGCTGCATTTCAACACTGACAATCCTGTCATTTCACCGCTGGCTGCTATGATTACGGCAGCCGGGCCCAGTAAATCCGAAGCCGGTTTTAGTGAACGTGCGGGAATGTCAAATGGGTCGCGGAGGCGGAGTCTGTACAGGGCTGGAGTCCACAGCTATGCCAGGGCCCCCTAGAGGGCGCCAGAGAGGGCCATTATTTAAAAGAATAGTGCTGGATCCATGGTAATCACACTGTAAAGTCTATCGTCATGTATTTTTATGCATATTTTCACCCTTGATTTTCCTCCTGATTTTAGTCTCCACTTTACCATCCGTTCTGCGTCCAACAGGAAGTCAAGGTCAGCTGAGGCGTGCCCAGCTTACATAGTCATGCCATAAAAACCCCACGACCTGAAGGGAAGACTTCAGCTTTGCCGGAATTTCCAACTTTTATGTTAGCAGTAAATCTTTCTGCTGTTTTGACCAATACGATGACAGCTTATTTGTCCAAGTAAAAGTTCTTTGATTATTAGTTCGTTTACAACCCTAACTTAATTATTCTGATAATAATCGCAAATAATGCAGCGATGAGTTTGAAATTCATAATACAGCCACACACATTTTATAGTCATAAAAACAGCCATGCACGAGGTTTTCTGTTGCTGGGGGTCCACATGACTATCAGATCTATGGGCAGGAGTTCAAAGAAACCTCCGGTTATCCGATTCCACCACAATTATAGAACCGGGCATGAGGTTCCCACCGCAGATGCAAGGGCATCCCGCTCACATCGCATCTTACAGCGCCCAGCATCCCAAAGGAGCAGGATCCTTTTCCATTTGTCAATATAACTTCATACCACTGCCATCCTCTCATGCCTTAATACGGCCTTGCACACTAAAGTGTCCAGATCTCCAACCGCTTGGCATCATAGCAAAAACTCATTCAGAGTGTAATTTCATCTTTGGGTCGGAGCCCGAAGAAGCCAGCATAGCAGGTGTGATGGCCAAGGAAAGAGCCCGAACTCCAGAAGCGAAGCTCCTAAGCAAAGCTTCTCATGCTACCCTGCTTCAACAGAACACCCATGTGTTTAAAACCCGTGAAATGCATCGCTACCGATCAATCCGTCTTCCGAGCAGACGCGAAACACCTTCCGTTCCTTTCCGGACACCCTTTCCCGCGTTTCCTCTCCGACAGAGCCTGTCAGCCTGCACTCCCACCAGCAGAGCGAGCTCTTAGGGACATGTACCATTTATCGACGACACGTGTACAACTGGAGAGCTTTTTGTACGCGGTTCCATCTTCCACCCTTGTGACCCAGAAAAGCCTGCCGTAATAACTCCGCCACACCTGACGGTTTCCTCCTCTTGTCTGTTCCGCTCTGCATGAATTATTAAACACAAGCCCAGAGACACAGATCTCTCGGGCTGGGGGAAAATCAGCAAAAAGCAGGCAGACGCTTCACAACCTTCCAAGCAGACGTATTAAGCAACAAACAGGCGCTAAAACCTACGACTGAGCATGTGCGAATGTCTTTGTGTGTGTGTGTGTGTGTGTGTGTGTGTGTGTGTGTGTGTAAAGATATTTATTCCTTATGCAGTTCACTGTGTTGGTGGGATTCACTGACATTAAACCAAGCTGCACTGTTCCACTTTCAAAACATTTACTGTTTACCCTGGCATTTTTGTCTCTGAGAGCAGCGCCTCTCTCTCAGTAATTCAGCAGGCACATTACTGTATCGGCAAACAGTGTCTGCCTAATAAAAGGTGCTGGTCAAATGTGGCTCCTGTCTCCTAGCCAGGCAACTCTTGGTGTACTTGACTCTTATTGGCTGGGACGTCGCAAGTGAAACCACAAGGCCAATCAGAGCGCAATGAGAGACGCAAGGATGAGTGCCTTCCTGTTTTGCTCAAGCCAGCTACAGTGTTCAGGGGACACCTTTATGGTAACGCCCTTTGGGAGCAGAAAATGGAAGGAGAGTGGTAGTGTTCGGAGTGGCGCTACACCCCCTTAAACACCCCCCACCCCCCTGCGAGGACTCATGCTGTGTTTACTCCTCACTCCTCACGGAATTCCATTTTTAAGTATGCATGCCACATTGATTTTAATAGTTTTTCATGTTGGATAATTAAACCACCCTACTGATAACCAGCTCCATAGATGAGCAGTGAAGATAACGGCATCACCTGCACATGGTTACGCCGATAAGTGTCGAGGATCATTTCTTGTCCCTCTCCCCGAAGAATTTCTATTATCCTACACGTGGGATATGAGACATCATCGGTATGCATGTAACAGGCATATTTTTCCATATAAATCAGCACAAAAAAATTCCAGCCCCTGTTTTACATAATAATTGGTATGTTTTAATTAAATGTATCTTTGTTAATCTGTGTTAAAATTTCTATTAATTCCATTGCTTTTACATTAAAATGCTCCATGTGACTTACAAATAACCAAGCACCAGTCCAAGAAATCTGCTACATTCTCATCATGCGCCAGTTCACAAAACCTGCTCCAATCCCATAATACACCAGGCCATCAGACCTGCTCCATTCCCATCATGCACCAATCAATCAGACCTACTCCCTTCCCAGCATGCACCAGTCCATCATAAGAACATAAGAAATTTACAAACAAGAGGAAGCCATTCAGCCCATCAAACTCGTTTGGGGAGAACTCAATTAATAGCTCAGAGTTGTTAAAATTTTATCTAGCTCTGATTTAAAGGAGCCCAAGGTTTTAGCTTGAACTACACTAACAGGAAGAGTCTTCCGTATTCTAACTACATGCGGTGTAAAGAAGTGCTTTCTCAAAACTCAGTTTAAAATGTTCTCCCGCTAATTTCCACCTATGGCTGCTCCATTCTCACCATGCACCAGTCCATCATACCTGCTCAAATCCCACCATGCACTACTCCATCAGATCTGCTCTATTTCCATGATACATTAGTTCATCAGACCCACTCAATTCCCACCATGCAACAGTCCATCATTGCTATTCCATTCCCACCATGCACTAGTCCATCATACCTGCTCAATTCCCAACATGCACCAGTCCGTAAGAGCTGCTCCATTACCACCATGCACCGCTCTAACAGATCTGGCCCATTCCCACCATGCACCAGTCCATCAGACCTGCTCCATTCTCACCCTGCAGCAGTCCATCAAATCTGCTGTTCCCATAATGCACTGGTCCAACAGATCTGCCCCATTCCCACCATGCACCAGTCCATCAGATCTGCTCGACTCCCACCATGAACCTACGCGTCAGACCTGTTCAGTTCCCACCGTGCAGCAGTCCCTCAGACCTGCTCTATTCTCACCATGCGTCAGTCCGCCAGACCCGCTCCATTCCCATCACATACCAGGGTGTCAGCCGTGTGCCACTTTCCAAATCACCGGAAATACCTCAGCAGTCACCCTTCAGTTCCTGTTCGTCAGCCCCACATCTGACACAATAAGGCTTCTGACTTCAAGCCAAAGAGATTATCACCTTTTCCAGAGACTGTAAACATTACGCACATGTTTGTGTAATGTTTACACATCACACAAACATTACACATATGACATTAAGGAAACTGGCATCACACCGTAAAACGACAACATGTTTTCTTGTGCGATTCCAGCTTCTTTATTCTTCCTGTCCAGGAAGCGGCACATCCTCCCAGCTCTCTGCCAGACGAGGTGCCACCATCACAGGCGCCTTCACAAGGACAATGTCTCACCAGTTTCGAGACATGGGGATTCGAAGGTGTCTCCGGCCACGCAGACCCCCGCAGACCCACTCTGGGGTTTATACGACGTATAAAGCGCTTCCGAGATTTTGGCCTTTAGCCCTCGGCGCTCCTGGGGAGTCAGAACGGCAACAAACACAGGCATGAAAAAGCACTGGCTCGCACCCGGACACGTCAACGGACAGCCAGTACGGCCGCCATTGGAAAGCTGTCAAACCTGTGAGACGTGCAGGAAGTGGTGAGCTCGGCACAATGAAAGAAAACCACCCCATTGTGCCACCGTAATTGATTTCAGGATAAAGCCAGATTTAAACTCACTCTGTGTTTCAGGCATATTCATGTGTCATTAGTGAAGGGCCCCATTTTATAACTTTGTTACAAAGGAGAGAATAAAGTTTAACAGCTCAGCTAAACTGTGTTCCTTTAAAGTGCGTTCTTAATGGATATTTGAGGCCTGACATTGAGGATGACTTTGGACAAAGGCACATCCTAATGAAGGTTTTACGGGACAAAAGGCAAATTCAGGCCCATTTTACTGCACTCTTGGAATGGCGAGAAAGCAGCCATTAACGGCCCTGACAGTTTGGTCTGTCTGTGAAACATTTTGCATGTCAGATTAGCTAAATAGTGCCAATCCACCCAGTGCTTTAGAGGCAGATAAATGAACTGGGCCCAGTGTCGCCGGCTTGGCACAGACACAGCCCCCCCATACTCCCTTCCATCGTTCAGCTGCTCCACGCTGTGCGGGATGCAGAAACGCCGACCTCGGCGGAGGGGCACTTTCAGAAGGAGCGCCGTGGCTGTCCCACGCGGCAGCCGCACCCGATCCCTCCGCCATTCTCCGTCCCCACGGCCCAATTTCAGCTCACGTCATTTTCTCGGCGTCTATATGTTGACCTGGAAAACTGACGGATGTGTCTGCAAATCACGGCAGGTGACACGAGCTGCAGCCAAAGCCGGCAACTGCCACTTATGTTTCCATGGCGTTCAGGCTCTCCGACTCGCTGACAACCCGACTGCGAATTAGCGGGTGTCCAAAGTGACCCGCATTTAACGCACTGCCACTGAAATAAAAGCCGGCAAATAAAAGCGACCATTATCTTAGTGAAATTAGCAGAAAGAGAAGCGCAGAAAACTGGGTCGGTGAGCTGCTGCTACTTAAAAAAAGACATTACAAGTTATGCTGGAAAATGTTAACACCACATGTTTGTGTGCCCTGTAACATTACTTATAATCTAAGTAACATTACAGTATAACATTACTTATAACAACCTACTAGGTTTACTCAGTCAAACAGCTGGATATGTTACTGGAGCAGCTCAGGTTAAGCGCTTTGGTGGCCAGGTAAAGCTTCATCCTGACCGCGAACCCGACAGGTCAGGGGGTAGGAAGCCATCTTCTTAACCACCGCGCCACCTGCTGGCAGTCAAGCCTCATTAATTAAGACTTTAGATTTAAAGATGCCTTTACAGCTACAACCGTATGTTAGGAGTTCACGATGACGGGCATTTGGTGGGAATAAGCGGAGCGATTTGGATCTGATTTCCTCAGGAATTAAGGGTGTGAACGTGATGGTTGCTAAAGTAACTGGAAGTCATCTCTATGACAACAGAATGTTCCTAATGTAATCACAGACATCATTTCTGACTACTGCAGCCAGCTCGGTCTTGATTTTGTGGTGTTTTACATGTAAATGGCCACCCTTGCCCTGTTGCAAATATATGTAGTCATTATCAACATACTTTCCGCCCGTTTTATGTTTGAGCCGCAGTAACCGATGTGGAGAATTAACCACATCGGAGCCAGCTGGGACTCACAGAGTGAACCGCAACCATGTGGGTTGTTAATATCAAGGCCATGCCATCCCAGACCTGAGATCAAACATCCATCTCTGTGAAACTTGCAGGTGTCTCTGTCCCACATGCCCTGGACCAGATGTCAGCATCATCATGGCACAGAGACGAGCAGGTCACATGACAGACTGCTCAAACCCCTCCCCAGGATCTGAGACCCCCGATATGTTCTAGGTGCTTTCTGGCACTTAGACATCCCACCCGTAAGCGAGTGTCTTTCCTGGAAACTCATTAAAATCCAAACCCTAACACCAGCCTAAATCGAGCCTCGTCTCCCATGACAGCGAGAAGTTGGGGGCTGAACACCGATGAAAAATAAATACAGGTAAACAGCACCGCAAATCGGCATTTGACCTTTGGCAAGAACACAGTCACACCACGTTTCAGGGTCAGAGGAAATCAAAGGAATTAGTCAGGAAAAAACAACAGTATCCACCCGATTACAGCAGGCTTCCGCCAAAGAGGATTTAAAGCTTAACTTTTTAAGATTTACCAGACGTAGGTTGAGGACAGACAGTAATTGAATAAGATATTTGCATAAGGATTACTAAACAAGTTATAATTTGTTTCATTTAATACATCCAAAAGATACACTTTTTTTATCTTGCAAGAAAAAAAAAAGCGCGACCTGCATAGACGCTCATCCTGTTTGAGAGACATCTGGCCTGTAAGCATTATTCACACCCCGAGCAGCCCAGGGCGCCGAAGCCACCTGCTGCTGCCATTAGAACTCCAAAGGCACCATGACCCACTTCCTGTCTGGCTGAGCGTCCCGCGGCCGCCGACTCGCGGGTGCTTTTTTAAAAAAGCCTCCGTCTGTAAGGAAATGTCCAGAGGTTGTTTCGGGATTCTGCTGCCTCCCAGCCACACCGATCCCATCAGCGGCAGAAGAAACACATATTCTGTAACTAGCTGCCGCCCAATGGTGCGTTTAAGTGGTACACCTTCAAATGGTACAGCTACAGATGGTACACCTACAGATGGTACACCTTCAAATGGTACACCTACAGATGGTACACCTTAAGTGGTACACCTTCAAATGGTACACCTACAGATGGTACACCTACAGATGGTACACCTTAAGTGGTACACCTTCAAATGGTACACCTACAGATGGTACACCTTCAAATGGTACACCTACAGATGGTACACCTTAAGTGGTACACCTTCAAATG
>JAODLC010000044.1:6583150-6593758 GCA_026781145.1 Hippopotamyrus pictus
ATTCCTTGCCATATCGTACCGTGATGTTTGGTATCATATTGTTCCATATTATACTGTGCTGTTCTGTATCATATTGTTCCATATTGTACTGTGCTCTTCTGTATTATATTGTTGCATATTGTAATGTGCTCTTCTGTATAATCCTGTTCCATATTTTACTATGCTGATATGTACTGTATTGTTCCATGTTGTACTGTGCTGTTTAGTATGATAGTGTTCCATATTGTACAGTCCTGTTCTGTATCGTATTGTTTGAAATTGTACTGTGCCATTCCTTGCCATATCGTACCGTGATGTTTGCTATCATATTGTTCCATATTATACTGTGCTGTTCTGTATCATATTGTACTGTGCTCTTCTGTATTATATTGTTGCATATTGTAATGTGCTCTTCTGTATAATCCTGTTCCATATTTTACTATGCTGATATGTACTGTATTGTTCCATATTGTACTGTGCTGTTTAGTATCATAGTGTTCCATATTGTACAGTCCTGTTCTGTATCGTATTGTTTGAAATTGTACTGTGCCATTCCTTGCCATATTGTACCGTGCTGTTCAGTATCATATTGAGCCATATTGAATTGTGCTGTTCGGTATCATATTGGTCCATATTTTTCTGTGCTGTTCTGTATCATATTGTTCCATATTGTACTGTGCTGTTCTGTACTATTCCATTCTGTACTGTTCCATATTGTCCCATGCCATTCTGTACCATCTCATACTTGACTGCAATGTAGAGTGCCATACTGCCTTGTGTCATAATGCATTCTACCGTACTATTCCATATTGTATTGTGCTGTTCTGTAACATACTGTTCCATATTGTACTCTTGTACCATACTGTATTGCAATAAACTGTTCGTACTGTTGTGTGCCATAGTGCATTGTGCAGTACTGTTCCATACTGCACTGTGCAGTACCGTTCCATACTGCACTGTGCAGTACTGTGCTGTTCCAAGCTGTAGTGCATTGTTTGGTACTGTCCTACGCTGTACTATGTCATTCCACACTACCACATTTTTTCGGTGCTGTACTACACTGTACCATGCTGTTTCATGCAGTACTATGTTGTTCCATGCCGTATTATGCTGTTCCAAGCTGTACCGCATTGTTTGGTGCTGTACTACACTGTACTGTGATGCTCCATGCTAAACCACATTTTTTGGTGGTCTATTATGCTGTACTCTGCTGTTCCACGCTGTACCACATTGTTTGGTGCTGTACACTGTACCATGCTGTTCCATGCAGTACTATGCTGTTCCATGCAGTACTATGCTGTACCGCGCTGTACCGCATTGTTTGGTGCTGTACTACACTGTAGTGTACTGTTCCATGGTCCAATGAAGCTGTCCAGCACAAGAATAATTCCCAAGGGTATCTGCAGAGCAAAGGCACCAACAGGGCTGAATGCCGCCTGCGTAGAGGTCCTCCGCCAAGCAGGACACACAATTGCTCAAAACCGAGGCGATTCTCTTTTTCGCATGTTAGTTTTTCATGCTTGTCACTGAAACACTCTTTGTGCCTCATGCCTTGAGGGCATCGAAAATACAGAATAGAAAAGAACGGTTCATTAATATTCATGCTCCCTTTTCCTGTTGATAATGTTACAGTAAATGACTGGAGATGCATTCTGGAGAACCATGCACAGTTCGCACTCTCCAGGACATCGGCGTGCAAATTAACCACGCATTTTGGCCCTTGTGCTTAGCTGAGATAAGCATGGTGTCAGACGGAAGCAGCTGACCCTGGATTAAAGAGCTCCACCACCCCCGAGGGGCTCACCGCCATCGCCGATACCAGGGCGGAGGGCAGCAATGGAGGTCTGAGGTTTTCACAAAACCACTGCCCTACTTTTGTTGTGACTAATGAACCCAAAGTGTCCTGATTCTGCCCAGTACCAGGCAGGGTGGGTGGGGCCCAGAGTTGCTGTGCTGGGTGGGGCCCAGGGTTGCTGTGTAGGATAGGACCCAGGGTTGTGGTGTGGGACGGCTCCGGGCCCGGGACTGTGGTGTGGGACGGCTCCGGGCCCGGGACTGTGGTGTGGGACGGCTCAGGGCCCGGGACTATGGTGTGGGACGGTGGGCAGTGTGGGACGGCTGTGAGGTGGGCAGCTCAGGGCCTGGGGCTGTGGTGTCAGGTGGCCCAGGACCCTAGATTGTATGTCAGTTACTCAGAGCTGAGAGGCGACAAGGAGGTGGTTCCTTCGGTACCATCCAGCAGTAGAAAAAAAGAACGAGGCAGGTCCATTCTGACTGGCCTCTCTTTTTATGGTGTCTCTCTTTCCTCTCTCGACTTCCCCACCCTTTACCAATTCCCTTGTCAATTTTATAGCTGCCCACTTTCTCATGCTGTTAATTAACTTTGTTTTTATTTATTCTCCTCAAGTTGTGAAGGTTATATGCAGATGTGATGGCTTTCCATCATCGCTGTGATCCAGGCCATAATGTGTTATGGGAAGCACACATCATCTCTGTGCCTAAGCCATCATATCTCCATTAGCCACAGCTTATTTCCATTTTCATTGGGGAAAAGAAGGCATCTCCGCATTAAATATTTAACATGTAATTACTAAACTTTTTGTAAAAAATGTAAACGGTCACACTCATGGTCTCAGGATATCAGCGAACAGCGCTAAAGTCACATGCCATGTTGGAAAAGGCACAAGGCAGCACTGACACTGTAGCCACACAGGAAAATACATAATCGGCCTTCCGGAAGTATCCCTGAACGTCACGCCTCTCTTGCTGCTGCCAGAAATCCAGCTATCTCAGAGTTCTCTTACCAAATGCACCATGCATGTTTCTTTACGCCAAAAAGCCATTGAAATCATTGAGACTCAGAAGATTCGGTTACCAACTAAAGCTTAATGAGGTCTATATTGTTGCATAAAAAAAATAAAAAAATTTGATGGACATTAAAGAAATATTCTATTCTATTCTATGCCAGAGAGAACTACAGACGAAAATATGGTTTGGACACCACCTTAAAATCTTAATAAAGCTCACTGAAGTTCAGCAAAGCCAGAGTGGATCATGTATGAAACCCTAGGCAGACTGGCAGCCATCTTGATGAAGCTTAATTAAATCAGAGTAGATCACAGCTGAAGCCTGGACAGACTGCCCACCACCATAATGAGCTTAAAAAAAGTCAGAGTGGATTGCAGGTGAAATCCAGGTGGATCGGCCATCGTCATAACGAATTTAAAGCTTAACGAAGCCGGAGCGGACTGCAGATGATAGCCACCATCTTAACATAGATTAGCAAATTTGAATGACTTGGGTAGATAAGACGGTCAGCCACCATGTTGGTGACACTTAAATCTCAGGAAGATCACAGTTAAACCTGAATTGTCGATGTTAACGAAGCTTAAGGAAGTCCGCGCAGGCGCCGGATTCTGCAGCTACTTCGGTAATACCCACAGTGAATCAGCACTTAGTTTAACAGTGTGACAGCTAATGGTGGCCAGAAAAAGCCCCGAGCAAGGCCAGGCAGCCGCAAACGCAGAGAGGCTCCATTAGCGACTGTCAAGTGTATGCATTAGGGATGCGCAGCAGGAGCCTTGTGAAGTGTCACAGCTACAGATGTGCTTTTATTACACATTATGTTCACACGCCGGAGGTTGGTGGGTGGACAGAGGTGGCCGTCCATGTGGGGGACAGCCCGAGGTGCTACTAGGGGGGCAGCGGGGGAGCCCGATGAGGCTCAGAGGCTGCAGATGGGCCGCAGCCTTTAAGGGAGCCCTGTATGGCCATCTGTTGAGCTGCCTGCATCAGACACGTACACCACCGGCAGTGATGAAGAAAGGCTCAGAGGCCGCAGGTGGCCCTCAGCCTTTAATGGCACCTCATACTGTTGAGCTGCCTACATGAGATGTGCTCACCACCAAAGGTGGTGGTGACGAAAGGCAAAGTATCAGCAAGCTGTGCTTGGAAGCTACCGCAAACAACGAGAGCTGGACAGGAAGTTCAAGCGAACTGCGCTGCTACTGAAGTCTCTTTGTCGGTATTTGAGTAGTGTGTCAGTGATGGAGACTCCCTACACCATGGGGGGTGGGTGTCAGGTCTGCACACAGCTGCTCTGACCTGCTGCGGATAATCTCAGGAATGCGGCCTCTTGCGGAGAGCCAAGGACGGCTGATCCATCCGTGCCATGCCTGCAAGCCAGCCAGCCAGCCAGAGAGTCAGCCTGCCGCCAGCCCTTGACGTCTGGTTGCCCGGCAACAGCATCCTGCGTTCTAAAGACTTTTCACGAGAATGGATTTTCCCACGGGCCAGGAGAGCGATCGCAGCAGGAGGCATGAGCGCTAAAAGAACGGTTCGAAGGATTCGGTTAAATTCCTCTTTTATAATTCCCGGGAGGGCTGTATAACTGCATGATCTGAGACACGACATTTCAGTGTCATTTCATGGAATGTGTCATTTTTTGATATACATCAAATCTACAATCGATTCACATGAAGCTGGTGTTTAACAAGTGAGACGCAAACTGTTTAGGGAACTAGATTTCTGTACTGACCTGTTTGACAGGCCTTGCCAGTTTGATATAGACAGAAGAGTGCATTACCTTTAATAACTACTGCAAAGTGCCTTTACATCACAGTTATTACTGCATTGCTGTAATTAACAAACATTTAAGGGAGGCATTAATAATTCCTTAACCAGGCCCATGTAAACATTAATCAAGGCTGCTCCAAACCTCCTCCAGCTGGAGCGCCATGTGCCCTTTCAAGGTTTCGCATTTGTCACACCTCCTTGCGGTCAGAAAGTGCACTGCCCATCTTCTCTAAAACGCTGGCCTCAGCCAACTCAAACAAACTAATATTAACAGCCTGTGTGTTTCCCACTGAAGTCCTAAAATTGACTAACGATCTGACGGCCTCACGGAAGTGATCCACGGAGTAGCGGACACATCGACTAATTGCCTCCGTCTAATGGGAGAAGCCATCGCAGCGGACAGAGAGAACGTGACCGTCCCGAATTGTCCCCCCGCGTTCCCGCCAGAGATCTTGGCCATAATAATCACAGGGTCCTGCAGCCATCGCTGCTTTGATTTCAGCAGAGGGAAAAATGCACTCAGTCGGTCTAAATACGGACCCCAAAACGGAAGCGTGAAACAGGTGCTAGGCAACGTCCCCGTTTAATGACATCATTATCCATACCCCATCCCACATTACCGAGCACCACCCCGCAGTCCGAGCCCAGTGATGGAAGTCCACCAAGCTGAGAGTTTCTGACTCACTATGGGGTCGATCTAAACAGATCCTCATCGAATTAATTAAGTATAGGGCGTGCTCCAAAGCAATTAGCGTCAAGGTACTCAGCTCTGCCCTTCACAATGATGCTAAAAATATCCCAGAGTCATTGGGGCAGGAATGTTGTGGAGGGGGTGGGGGATAATCTATGCTAAACCCAGTCCCAGGGGAGGGGGGCTGTTTGTAACAAGCTTGAGTGAATAACAGCAGAGATGCAGCTAGAATCCAAGCTTTGCAGGTGGCCAGGGAGACGGTTGTCATATGACCTGTTTTCTGGCAAGAGGTGGAAGGAAGCAGCCTCCTGAGTGCCACACCAAGCCCCCAACGCCATCCAGAGGATGGGAGGGGCGGGGCTAGAGCAGCCTATTGGCCAATTAAAACTCCAAAGCATCACCTCCATGTGCCACATGGACCTTTGGTGGGCAGGCCCCGCCACCCCATAGGCCTCGGCCCAATGACGGACAGTCGGATGGATGAATGAAATTCTTTGGATTGCTTTGGAGGCAATCTAAACGGATTAGGCCGAGAGTTGTTGCAGGATCATACTGTGTGCTGGCAGCCCCGGTATCTCCCGAGTGGGCTGGCCTGGCTTTCCATGCCCTGGAATTGCTTGCTGCGAGTTATCCGCGCACAATCCAGTCAATGTGCACAAGGAATCACGTTTTAGCATGAAGCGCGGGACCTAAATCGAGGACCTGATGGGCATAGGAGCCGTGAACGTACTACCATTAAAGTATCACATTGGTGACTGTCACTCCATATTGAAATTTAGTAACAGGGACTATTTTTTCTTAGCGAGAGCCCTAACCTCCTGTATGTGTCTCACACACACACATACACACACACACACACACACACACACACACACACACACACACACACACGTTTGTCTTTGGGCTAATTATGGAAGTTCAGCTGTACCTGATACCACGCAAACCCATTTGCTGTCTGATGAATGTATCACCCTTTTCTCCGTCTACCACTTAATGACTTGAGGGAATTGCAAGATTAAATGCAGCCGCGTGTAAATTGTTCCCCACCTTTTTATTTAGCTACTTTTTTGTGACAGTGGGAGGAGCCAGGGTGGAGCGTGTGTGTGAGAAAAGGGACCGTAAGGGGCGGAACCTGGGCACAGGGAGGTCCCCCCCATTTCCGTGTGACAAAAGCATCATGCCTTGAGAAAACAACCATCGAGTGCTTATCCTGGCTTTTTTAATTACACATTTTTCCCTACTTTCTTTATATACTCCACTCTTCTTCATGTTTAAACTCCCTCCTTCCTGCTTAAAGAGGACAGAGGCACAAACAGGTGACCTCGGGGGGTCCTCTTTTGTACCTTGACCTGGTTTGCCCCAGTGAAATGCCCAGATGGGTGAAATGGTCACTTTAGCTGAAAGTGCTGACTCAGAGCAGCGGCTCAGGTCACCCCAGCCTGGCCCCAGGGGGAGCGACTGCCAGGCCGGAGCACACAGCCTGCTTCCTAACAGATTAAAACCTACAAGCCACATTCTTAGTGCCTTTCATCATGCAGGGATCCATCCATCTTTGCCACGCAGTGTGCATTACACCCCTGGCAAAAACCGCTGCTTCTCCTTTGATATATGGCACGCTGTTGCTGTGGGAAACACAGTCCTGCCTGCTCCTGCTGCATCTTCGGGGTTGCCCAGTATCCATACCATACACCACGCTTACGGGTGCCAGTAAATGTGCCGCTGGCATCTGACACTAGCCCTGGGGCTCTCCACGCATTATGGCGATACCCTATGATGCCATGGCGACAGCTGTCAGGTATTTGCAGCGTTTTCACAGACGTGGGCAGACGGCTGATCTCGACCGCGAGCAGTCACAGGTGAGAATTTGGGCCACCACAACCCCAGGAGCCTAATGAGAGATAATAAGACAGATGTCCATGGTTTCAGAGGCTCAGGAATATAAAGAGCTGCCCAAGCCCCCCTCCCAAAACAGACCGCATCACCACGGAGACCTTCGCCCCGAACGCTTTGAAGGCCCCCCACCGTTGTATGGGGCAGGGCCGTCCTATGTCTCTTTGCGGATTCGCCAATGCTCATGGCACAGCTCAGCAAATCCGGTGGACGGCGCTCAGCTTCGTCCGGAAGGCTGCCGTGGATTTATTTTCAGGTCACTGTTTTGGCATCGCACATGACTCCAATTCATACTACCGTTGATCACAAACCACGACTTGTAGGAAAGAATCTGAGGGACGGAGGGAGAGTTTGGGATCCAGCTTGGCGTGGCCAGGACCTCCAAGGGCCCACTGGGCTCCCAGCTGCGGCACCCCAATCACGAATTACAGTACAGATACCCAACACTGTGAGCGAGCTGCCGGCATTTACAGCAGATGTTAGCCATAAACCAGCCAGCCAGCTACACACAGTCTATTAATTAGGCTACTTAAGCCGCTGACGCTGTGAATGTGCGTCTATTTATCCGTGTCGAAGCTTTACCAGCTGACAGCTCGTTTTAAATGCCAGGATCATCGCAAGGCATCACCACTGAGGTTCTCTGAGCAGAGAACAGAGTCAAACACATTTTTGGCCCAAAAAGCAACTGGAACGCCATGGCGTAACTTCAGCGAGGCCACGACTTCTTATTACAACGTCAGCTGCGGAGTGAGAGAAAGTTCCGAAATAAAAATCACCGATGTGAAAAGATTCTCTCTCTCATCTGGGATTTTTTCCCCCTTAGGTCACAGACTGGTCACTGCAGTATAGCACTGCACTTATCGCAGAAGAAGAGTGAGTGAGTGCATACAAGGCCGGGGGGGGAGACGGACAGGAAGTGACAGGCAGGAAGTGTGGCCTACCTGCACGCTGATCCCGTCCAAGTCACCATGGGTGGAAGTTACTGCTCCAGCGGGGGGACAGACACATGCAACAACAAGGAGAGATGAAATGAACATGATGGATATAGCATGGACACGATGGAGATGGTATGGACATGGTGGAGATTATGGCGATGTCATGGACGTGGTGGAGATGTCAAGAACATGGTGAGGATGGCGTGGACATGATGGGGATGGTATGGCGATAGTGGAGATAGCATGGACATGATAGGGTTGGCATGTATACGATGGAGATGGGATGGACATGGTGGAGACGTCAAGAACATGATGGAGATGGTGCAGATGACATGGACCTGATAGGGATCGTATAGACATGGTGGAGATGGTAGAAATGGCATGGACATGGTGGAGATAGTGGAGATGAGGATGAACCCTAGTTTCTTCATCCACCTCTGCCAAAACTCCTCCCCCATTGGGAGGTCCTCCTAAGCTTATGCACAAACAGACAGAGGGTCTTTGCGACAGTGGTGAAGTCAGATCGTATCTGACTCCCCAATGCCACTAAGAAGATGATGTGAGACACACAGAATTAATGGGCGGACCGGTGTCGGGGGTGGCAGGCAGCTCACGGGGACTTTAATAAATACTCTCCTGACCTTGAGGAGAGTTTTAAAGACATCTGAGAGAAATAGGAAGAGAAATGAGCCAAATGACAGATGGATGGAAACGAGTGGATGATAGTAAGGGGCAGGAGGGAGGAGAGGTCCCCTGGGAAGGAGAGGCCCCAGCTTACTGGAAAGACCGCCGCGGTCCAAAGGGGATGCGCCACATGACCCCCCCCTCCCCCCCATCACACACAACATGCTCCCCGGCTGTTCTCCAAACAGCCAACTTCCCCAGATTCCTGCAGAACCACGGACTCGCAACATAGACGGCGAGCACTAAATCCTGCCCGAGTTATTAGCCTGGATAATTGAAAACGTTAATCCTGCCCGGCCACTCGCCGCACCTTTGGCATTCTCTCCGCGATGCTCCCCGACGCACGCAACGCACCCAGGCAGAAAGTTAATATTTTAACTGCAGAATATGAAATTAACACACAGGATCAGCCGGCCTGCCCTGGCTGATCAACAATAAAAGTGAAGCGTCAAGACTTAATGCTAAAATAACAGCAGACAGGTGTCATGCAAATATTTCTAATTACAAACTTCAGTCTCGAACAGCTTTCTCTGTGATCTGATTACAAAGAGGGCATATAAGCTGCCTGACACAAAAGTGGGGGGGGGGTACACGTCATGTGTTTTTCTTTTCGGGTGGGGGGGGGACTGAAAGTGAAACTGAATCCAACAGCATGACATCCTGGAAATGAACGTGTTTCAACTGATGAATGGAGAATTCGGAGGGACAGGGGACGTGTGGGGTTAAAGCGTGAGGAGGCTCCATGGCACAAGGAGGGCGAGCAGGTGGGGGGAGAGAGGCTGATATGGCACGTTACAGAGCAAAAACTGCTAAATGGTTTCGCTATCTGACCTTTAACTACAGTCACAACAAGATCTGACTAACCCGCGCTGACCCACTGTGAGGGAAAATCTGCTTGTGTCCTCCCCCCACCACCATCCCAACAAGGATCCCCCTTCCAATGCAGGGAGAGCTCATCAACCCCAAACCCCAACCCTCCTACCTCAGACTCACCCAAGCTGAACTACCAGGCGCAATATGCCGAAGTGCAGCTAGGGGGCGCCATACCTTAGAGGTGAGGTTAGCAAGCTGAGGGGAAGCTCCCGCGCTGCCTGCAAGTAGGCCGCCCCGCACTGCCGCCCGCTACTTTCTGCCTTTATTTACTCCTCTATTCTCTAAACTTCTTCATTGTGCCGAGGCGCTCCCGCGTCTCCAGCCATCTGTCCACAGTGAGGCGCGGCCCGGCCGTCCTGTTCCATGTGCCCGCAAGGGAACCGTGCCGGCTGGAGCCCCCCCGGCAGGGTGACTCCGCAGGGACGGGGGCGGGGGGGCCGTCTGTCGACGCTTTCTGTACCTTGACAAACTCATCATGGGGCGGGGCAGGTGGACAAGTCTGTCAAGGCGGATGTTGAGCTGGGCTCTTCAAGGTATCCCTTCTCGAACTGGTTTGGTGACCAGACAGTCCATGACATTACCAATAAGCTGATAAACTGAATAGGTGTTGACAACCACCCTGCACCCCCTCCACCGACACAAACCGTGCTCTGGATGACACGCAACTGGAGCAACTATAAGCAACTGCGGGGGTGTCCAACTGGGGCAACCATGTTCATATGTGGGGGTGTCCTACTCTGTCAAAAGTGAGCAGTTGCGGGAGTGTCCTACTAGGGTAACCATGTTCATATGTGGGGGTGTCGTACTGGGTCAAGAATGAGAAGCTGTGGTGGTATCCAACTGGGGCAACCATGCTCAACTGTGGTGGTATCCAACTGGGGCAACCATGCTCAACTGTGGTGGCATCCAACTGGGGCAACCATGCTCAACTGTGGTGGTATCCAACTGGGGCAACCATGCTCAACTGTGGTGGTATCCAAC
>JAODLC010000044.1:6602920-6626461 GCA_026781145.1 Hippopotamyrus pictus
CCCCCCCCCCCCCCCCCCACAGAGTCAGATACGTGGGGGGCTATTCTGAGCTGCACTCCCTGCAAGGGTACGGGCGACGGTCGGGCGGCAGGCGGGCGGCGGGCAGGGGGTGGGGGCCATCACATGGCCTTCCACGGCTGCCGTGGACGCTGCATGTAGGTCAGTAACGAGGACGGACGCAGCCCCCGTTTGCTCCAGCACGCCAGGAGATCACACCAACCTCCACTGCCTTGGAAACACCTCAAAAGCCTCTTCAAACGCCCGCCCGGGGTCCCCAAAGGGTCGGGAGCGTACTGCGCCCGTCACGACACGCCACCGCCGCCGATGGGGCTGGGGAGAGTCCCGCGCATCCCAAAATAAAGAAGCCTGGCTTGCGCGTTTGCGAAAGCTAACATCTGCTGATGGCGAGAAGCACAGCGAGGGGAGGAAGGGGGCTTGCGGGGGTCCGCCTCAGCGTCGGAACTCTCGGGTGGCGCCACGGAGACCCGCGGCGGGAACGCAGACCCAGAACCCAAAGCCTGTGATCAGGAAGCAGGAGACGGTGAGGAGAGGGGCTGCCAGAGGCCTCTCATCGCGGCTAAAGAAAACGTTAGCACACAGCGGGCAGGGAGAGACAGAAGGAGATTCTTACCTTGAAGGGAAGAGACATGTCACTGCAGGGGCTTATGGGTAATGAGTGAAGACTGCTTGCGGGACTCGTCTCTGTGCTCTGAAGAGAGAGATAAAACTTACTGCTTACTTAGTGTTACTTTACAGAGTGACTGCCATACTAAGGAACGTCAGGGTAGGGAGACAAGGAAAGAGGTTGAACCAAGGGGACGAGGGACGAGGCTGAGGAAGGCAGAAAGCCATGTCAGGCTCCTTCAAAAGGTTCTAAAGCAGCCATCTGCCGTGGAGGAACGTTGAGCCCAGTTCCATTCACTCCAAAATCATCTCCAAAAGGTTGAAGTCTATACTCATCCTCCACTGACAAATTTATTTTATTTATTTTTTTAAAGAAAAAGGACAATTTCCCCATTCCTTATTTAATCTCACACAAGATAACCCTGGCTGCTCTGATCTCCACATTCCATTTGTAGAACTGTGGGACCATAGCGGCAGCACAGAAAGGCGGGGCCTGACAGGGGTCAAAGAGGGAGGCGCTGGCCCCTCGGTGCGGAGCGTGACCCAGGAACACACCCGGAAAAGTGGAAGAGGGCTGGATAAACAGGCCGTGGTGGCAGCCCACTCCCCAGATCCCCCGGCATCCCACGTCACCGGCACTGTGGCCACCACCTCAGGCTGTGGGACTGTCACCCTGACGCTGGAGAGATGCCCGCGCGGAGCGGCGGAGATCGGGGATGAGCAGGGACAGCAGAGCACTGAGCACAGGGCCGGAGGTCAGCCAAACAATGACGAGAAGATGATTAAGTAATTTCAAGCTTTTCTTAGTGGGTGGTTTAAGTACAGTGATGTATGATGGGAAAATTTGCAATTTAATGAGAGTACGGGGTCAGCAGTGAGGACAAACAGCATCCTCTTTAATATTCATGTGCTTCTGCCGGGTTTATTCCCTGGACCTCCCGTTACGGCCCCTTAATTGCCGTTTAGGTCTGGGTCTGAGAGGGATCTGTTTGTGCGCGTCGCCTGCTAGTGAGCGAGAGGTACGAAAATAACGCAAGGCAAATATTTTTAAAGATGTAACATAACAGGCTGACATGCGCTGACGCTGCGAGGATGCCGGGCGCGGTGACTAACCGCTTGTTTACTGGGATGACTCTCAAGTTCAGCAGCAGAGAAGCGGCAGCAACCTCCTGGCAGTGATGTAGATGCGGAGAACATGGCCCCCTCCCAGAGCACAGCCCGGGACATGAAAGGCCTGCCACGCTATCTGCCTCAGAAAAGCCTCCTCCTCCTCCTTCTCCAAGATGAAAGCGCTCGAGGATCCTACGAGAGCAGCGGCTGCAGGACCCAGGAACTAAAGCCAATGAGGAACTGGGGCCTGAATTCCTCAAAGAGCAGGTCCAGCACTTCACCCACGAATTCCGCTAACACTGCAACGGTGAGGCTGTAATGTAGGCCGGCTTCCCAGATCCGAAGCGGACATTCCCCAATGACTCGTTGCACTGTGGACAGCCCAGATGTAGGGCACCTGCGTGCCCCTAGTTACGAAACAGGCGTCATTGCATTTTGTTCCCCTTGGCGTCTCCTCTCCCAACTCAGATCCCGTTTACTGGCCAGAACCGCGATCGTCCTCCAAAAACCACAGTGAATGACATTTGCCAGGCTCTTGACCAAAAACAAACTCGAAGTTCACCCATTCATCATCTGGAGGTCCCGGGGTCGCCAGTGCTCCGGTCAGACGCCGGCCTCCAGACAGGTGATATCATGAAAATGGGGGTTTGGTGACGTCGCTCACCTCCTGAAGCAGCTTGCGCAGGCGAAGCAGCAGGGTCTTCACAGCCGTGCAGTCCTGCAGCATCAGCCGCAGGGGCAGCCCCTCCAGGCCCAGCAGTTCATCATCCCGGGGAAGGCAGCAGTCGGGGGGTAGCAGGGAGGTGGGCCGCACTGGCTCTCTGCAGAGTAGGGGGTGTGAGAATCACCCTGGGGAAGGAACACCTACGGACGTGGAAGGGCCAGAGTGGTGACCACACAACCCCCCTCCCCAGTTCGGGCTTAGTGACAGACGACATCACCCCCAGGCACTCACACCTCAGTATGGCACCTGCCCTTTATTTCACACCAAAACTAGCTATGGTCACCCCTGCCCGCTGCTAATGAGCACCTCCCCACTGCAGGTAGCCATTTCAAACCGGGACGGCGAGGATGGAGGCCGGAGCCACATTACAGCTCCCACATGGCAAACACACAATCAGATAAAGACCCCAGGGCCTCAGATTCACCCGGCCTACATCGGCAACTGCAGGAGTGAGGTGTCACGCATGTGCAATGCAGTGCCACTTCCTCACGAACGCTACCTCAAAGGGCTGCAAAATCTCCAGGTCCTGACTGCTCCATGATAACCCCCCACCAGCAGGTACAGACCCCCGCCGCAGGGGTCAGTGATGGTCGCCCAAACATTGGTAAGTCCCTGCTACCCTTTTTCTGCAGCTTACGGTCACTGAAAACTTCAGAAATTTCATTTTCCCAGAGCTAAACAACCAGTTTAAATCCCTCTTCCAGTGACCTCGGATGCATCCCGTTTACCTCCCACCCCGCCGCCCACACCTCCGTCCCGCCTGGATGTCAGGGGGAAAAGTACGACTCCAGACACTGACATTTCCACATGACATTTACCAACAAAAATACGTGATTAAAGAACCCAAACTTTCCCAGTCTCTCTTCACCGATGTACAGCAGCGGCGGGGAGTACTGACAGGTGGTGGCATCCCCGGGCGGGAAACATTCTGCCCATGCTCACATGACCGCCTGAGATTTCCAGCTGTGCCACCATATCGTCACACAGCTGTGCCACCACAATGCCATCCAGAGGAGAGCATTTGGGTATGCTGGGTGGGCACCAATGTGAGAATTGCACCTTTTTTTTGGGGGCAGGGCCACTGTTCGCAAGAAAGGGTCCCCTGCATATTCACATGCACAAACTCACGTGCGAAGAGCGGTACATTATTCCTGGGAGCACGCGCACACTTACAGCAGCACACGTGGGCTCACCGAGGTCACTGGCACAGCGCCGAAGGCCCAAACTGGGTCTGTTACTGCTTATTATGGCACATTAGCGACGGCTCCCAGTCACGTTTCATTCCCACCGAGAGCTTCCTGGCAGCAGAGTGATACGAATTTCTATTCGGGATAGAGCGGGCGCGTATATGGGCTCCGGGCACTCTCAAGGTCCAAATGAAGCCAGGACGTCCTCATGCACAGACAGAAAGCCATGAAGGCTTTGAAGTTACGGCGCGCTCATGCGGTAAAACGTGCCCTTATGAAGTGCGCGATTTATGGCTCTTCACGCAGGGAAGAGTGTGAAATGGGCCGATTTTCCTGTAACGTTATTTCCCGAAGAAATATTCTGTAATGACACCTAATATGCGATTCACAAAATAATTTAAGAGTTGGGGGGGGGGGGGGGGAAAGGAACCAATACCCAATATTACTGCCATGTAGAAAATGAGTAGGCAAACCGTCAGGATCAGAAATGCGGAGTAAAAAGATGTATCTGGCCTTTCTTACCAAAGCATGATGAAAAAGCTTGTTTTACGGACGTTTTATTTTGTCTAAAGCAAATCAGTATGCAAAGTAAATATATACTTCAGGGAAGGCAGGGCAGTCAGACTTCATTGGAAGTTGGATGTTTCAAAGGGGTACTTTGCAGAGGCTGCTCTATAAAGCCACACAGGCCCCCCCAACAGGTGATCAAACCTGTACAGACATCAATGTCCCCGTTGATCCTGTGTGTCCTTTTCCCTCCTTGACCGAAATGTTTGCCTTCAGGCCTGGTGCCCAGGTCAGACCTGGGCAGGCAGATAAGGTGAGAGGACATCACCCTGGGCATTAGGACCCTTTGGAAGGACCTGGGAGGCAAGACAGGCCTCACAGATAGTGGTTTTACACCAGGGGTGGGCAATCTTATCCGCAAAGAGCCAGGGTGTATGCAGGTTTTTAGGATGACCTTTAGGTCAGCTGTTCAAACCCAGCAGTGAGGACTCTGCAGCCAATCAGTCCTCTAACTAGTAATATACTTAGGGAGTTGCAGCAAAAACCCACATTCGCACCATCCCTTTGCAGATAAGATTACCCACCCCTATTTTACACTCTTCCCGATTACACAGCCTATTTAAAGGGGCATCTGGGTTAAGTGCTTTGATCGGGGGGGGGGGCGGGGGCAACAGCCGGGCACTTGGTGGCACCTGAAAGAGAGCTGGTAATGGCTCCTCGATATTATTCATGATCATCTGGAAGGACACCAATGCCTTGGGTCGCACTTCTCAGCCGGAACGTCGGGCCTGCTGGAGAGAAGCGCGTCTTAGCCGAGGCCTCAGAGCTCGCGGCTCCATCGGCACAGCTCTCAAACTAAATATATCGCCGGGATGAACTTCAAATTAACTGGAACGGCGACGAGCACCCACAGCCGGGAGAGAGAAAAGGGCCCACGGCTCGTGCCATTCGCCTAGGAAAGCGAGGCGGGTGATTTTTACCACCCAGCCATTTCAGCGAGGTATCATAGGAAGGCCCTGGCAAACGGAAATTATTTTTGTTTGATTGAGACGAAACACACGCTTATTTAACATCAAAGCAAACATTCATTAGTCTCTTTAAGATTAAAAGAAACCATTAAAGTGGGACATGTTTCAGGAGACACAGTCAATCTCTCTGCACCAGCGTGGGATTTGGGAATTAAATTGATAAACGGTCCAGGTGCAATAAAAATGATGCATAATAACCATGTTTTTTATGGGAAGGAGCATTAAATGATGTACATCCAAGGAACTGCATTATAAACATAATCTGTGCATTCAGGATAAATCACGTGACGCTGACGCTGTGGTAATGGGGGTAGCAGGGCGGTCACACGTTCGAAGGTGGGTGAAGATGGTGTTGTAGTGATGCTCTGGTCTGTAGCTGTGCCTATGCACCGCAATATGTGATACGTTCAAAAATGAGGCTCCGGCAAGTCACTGCATAAGCTTGTGAGAAATAAGGTGGGGAAGGGGGATCTTTAACAGGCCACAATCACACCCAAGGGGTCGAAGTGGCACAACTGAGGAGACTCATCAGCTGGTTTTTTCAAAACAAGTTTAACGTGAAGAAACAATTAAATTGCCTTAAGAGCCCTGACAGCATTGTTTAATTTATAATACAAATCCAATATGCTGGGGGCAGAAGCGATTACAGCTCCCTTTCTTTGTTGAAGCCTGCAAAGACGAGAATCCATATTAATGTTACAGTCAGTTTACTGTCATCTCCTGCTGAAGGCGCTGGTACGTGTTTGATGTTTGATTCCCCATTAACAAGTCTGCCCAGGGTCCAGAATGGAGACACAACCTCCTACAATGTCCTAACAAACAAGCGCTACACACAACACTTTTGAGGCTGCATGTTCTGTTTCAGGAAAGTGGCTTTCCTTAATTAAAAATGTAATGTGATCTATCCATTACTGTAATAACAGCCTGGTGATGTACTTAACATTTAGCCGCTGGATTCCTCTGCTTTATACAGTTTCCCGTCAGCTAACGGACAGGGGGTGAAACTTTCCGGTTGCGCATTGCTGACACCAGAAAACAACCTTGACATCTCCGTTGAGAGATTTAAAATCCTGGTCCATGACAGACAGATTCATTTCACAAGTCACAAGCAAAGAAACACTCAGAGATGTGCGGTCTGCAGACCTACACAGCAAAACACTGAACACGCATCAATTTAACAAACAGCCACGCTGAGACGAAGGTCAGCTCACAGATGACAACTTGGGGCTTTGTACCTTGTCCCAGCATTTAACTGATTGATGGATGAAATGATTCACTTTATTAATGATGTACCGATTTGAGGAGAAAGACTTTAATCAATTGAGACACTCTGATGGTTTACACACAGAACAAGCAGGTGATTTTTCTACTGAAACAGAACCTGAACCATCAGTTGAACAATGAGGACCCCTGACAAACACACACACAGACAGACAAACAACCAGCTAGGCTGGTGCTGAGTCACCATACAAACACCCCTATGGTCCACTTCCTGTTGCATCGCTATCCAGTAATTCATCTCCTGGTCTTTAGGAATGATTTTCTTAATCAGTTTTCCTTCTTTTTTGACAGAAACAACTGGATAGATTCTTTGTTTAAAACCTAGCTGCTTTCATGAATGAGCCCGTAGTAACCATCTCTTTCAACATCATGATGGCAGGGCGTGGTGGGGGCTCAGAATTCAAGGTTCCATTTCCTAAGGAACATCCTACTCATGACTGTAAAGGTGGAGCCTTATGCTGAAGTCAGTGACCAATAATTAGCAGTAGAACCTGGATGCTATCAAAAGAGCAGAGGCTGGCTGTTACTCACTCACTCTCATTCACACATTTAGCAAGATCTAGAGGCTAAGACAAAGACCCAGTGAACACAGTAAATAGTGAGATAGATCACACATTGCCAGGTATCCTGGGGCCTGTACTACGAAGCAGAGTTACTAGCTTATCGGGGTAACTTGTCGGATTTACGGTAGTCTGGGCCAGAGTCCTGCACAAGTCCACTTTTGGAGACCTTCACCCGCCCACACCCGCACAGTACAGCACCACACCTGCCCGTACACCCGTGATTATTTCAAGTTAAATCCGCACCCGCCCGGGCCCGTTAACATTCCGCCCGTTACCCGCCTGTACCTGTGATAAATTACACACAATTATTTTGTCTATGCACCTCTCAACGTGACAAGCGTTAGGTCTACATGAATTCTGAATTGAAACGAAAAAGTCCGTTTAACACAAAATCAAATCAGATAGATCTAAGCTATCCATACTGTGATGAGCGTGAAAGAGAGAACACGACGATACGCTCCAGCAAGGATTCTTTATTTCTCAACTCAAAGAGCCTCGAAAAGCAGTATTGCACACAGAGAATACAGCACCCCCACTGGTACATGCTAGTAACACTCTACAACGCCACAAACACTCAAACAGTTCCCCACTCGCTAACATTCCGGAGGAGGGTGACTGGCGAGAAGGACCCAAATCAACTGTTTATTAAAACACAAACACAAAAATATTTTACCCACAACAATTCCCTACTTCTATTTTATAACAACTACTCCCCCTCTAAATCTTCCCCAAAACATAAATACCCGCGATTTTCCCACATACAAATGAATCCCTACCACAACGCCTCACGGGAGCACGAGTCCTGTAGTGCCGCTCGCTACAATACATTGTCTGCCGCAATGTAGTCTAATCAAGGTTACTGTGCAGGAACAGTATATCATCCACAGTGTGCTACCATTGTTGCGTTGAATACCGGCATGTAAAAAACCTTCAGTAAGAGGGAGTCCCACACGGTATAGATGTGCATGTGAATGTTTGTTGAGCCGGTTATCTAAGGTACATACTGAACACACTGTGATGACGACAATTTGTACATGATAGTCTAATACATAGATATTTTCGCAGGCTACAATACTGTTTTGATTGACCTGCTACCCACCCGTGTGTAATGAATTACCCGCCCGCATACCCGCCCGTAAAATTCCAGAACATTAAAATCCGCCCATTTCAGCAACTATCTGCGGGTACCCGACCCCGTGCAGGACTCTGCTCTGGGCATGTAAGTAAACGAATATGAAGTCCATTTAAACTGTGGTACCTTAAATCCGACAAGTTACCCCAATAAGCCAGTAACCCCGCTTCGTAGTACAGGCCACAGGCCTTCTTGTACGTCAATGTTTATTTACAAAGGCAATAGGTAAATTGTGGGGCAGCACAGGGGTGCAGTGGTTAGCACTGTTTCCTCACACCACTGGGACCAGGGTTCGAGTATCCATTCGAGTTCCATGTGTGTGGAGTTTGCATGTTCTCCCCCATGTCGTGGGGTTTCCTCTTGGTACTCTGGTTCTGGTCCCCCCCGCCCCAACCCCCAAAAACACACTGAGGTTATTGCAGTTACCAAATTGTTCGTAGATGTATGTGTGGGAGTGAATGGTGTGTAAGTGTGCCCAATGATGGGTTGGCACCCCATCCTGGGTTGTTCCCTGCCTTGCGCCTGTAGCCTCCAGGGTAGGACACCCTGCGACTCTGAATAGGATAAGTGGTTACAGAAAATGGATGGATAGATAGGTAGGTGATTCTGGATATGAAGCCTGAAGAAAGTAATGCTCCAAGCAATTCACTGAACCTCAACTACTTCTTCAAAAAAAAAAAAATTAACAAATATAAAAGCTGGAGGTCCCAGCAGATCTCAGAGCAAAGCCTACAGCATCATCACAAAGCTATAGATCACTCCATGTTAGTCACAACATCCCAACATTGTTACAATCACCTCTACTGTGATCCTACATCCAGATGGGACGTCCATCTGGGGTTGAGTGTTGTCTATGAATTCTCCCACCATTGAGGGGAAAAAGCAAAAAGTAGCTAGAGCATAAACAAGGTCCAAACAGCTGTTCAGCATTAAAACAAGCACACAGGCGAGTGCACATAGCATAAAGCAAATGCAGCCTGCAATTTACAACACAAAAGCCCCCTTTTGGCACATGCCCTGCTGGTAAGAGTGGATGGAAGCACAGTGGGGGGGCAGAACCTCAACCAGAGAAAGAGTGGTGTCATCAGCATGGTGTATGTGCTTTTAAATATGCATCCGATATACTGAGAGGGGTAAACAACAACAGAGGAATGCCAGACATGCGCTGCTTACTCTGTGTGCTTTTTAAGGCATGTCATTTTATTACTTCGTCATTCATCCATCCAGGCATCTCTCGAAATGCTAATCGCGGTTTAGTCACGTTTGCAGGGAATTACATGATCAGTGTTAAAGAGAACGAGCAGAAAAATCAGGAATACGTGTACATTAATCAGAAAAACAGAGAGTACAAAAAGGATGACAACAGGCACAGCAGGACACTGGTTTAGGAAATTAAGCACTATTAATGCTCTTTTAAAAAAAAAAAAAAAAAAAACGAAGCTCTGAACTGAATTAGCAGCATAGCGTTCAGAATCATATATCACAGAGACCATTTTGCCATGCAAATGAAAATATTTTTAACACTGGAAACACAGGAAATACGGACCTTTACAGCAGGCAAACTCTAATTTAGCTGACGATTGTTGAGCTTATTTCAGCTTTGTTCTTGAACTTCAACACAAATATATATGGTAATACGAATAGAGAAGAGCCATACCACCCTTTAGCATATGAAGACAACATTTCTCTGTGTAAATGCTTCAGACACTGCTGATCCTTCATGTTTAGAAACTGGTCATAGTGCTAAATGAATTCAAAGGCTCACAGTTGGTAACCGCAGTATAATGCATATGAGAATTTCAGTTTTGCTGTTAGCAGTAGGGAAGTGGTTAAGTTCTGGCTCACCTGAGCTGCGAAGTACCCAAAAGCCCATGGCTGGGGCAATACACAGGCAAAAAAGGCCAGAGGAAATAACGGCACATCAGGAGGTATTAACAAAACCCCAGTCAAACTGTACTTATCAGCAAATGCCTCCCTGCTCTTAAAACCTCAAAAATACTGCTGACGACTTTAGCGGAAAGTTGATCTTTGGAGAGGCTCTCAACTGTGGTTCGGGCAGCCTCAATGGTGGAGACCACAGGGAACAGCAGCACAATCAAGTCAACGACTGAGCTGGGCTGACAATTTGCCCAGAAGAATTAAATCAAATCTTTTCCACCTGTAATTTTCAGACGTTTCAGGGGTTACATAAAAAAAATAATTATTCAAGCGAAATTACTGCTACAATGTGAGGCAAAACACTCATCCACGTTTAAATTACAAAAGGTGAAAATATACTTGCCCTCCCTCCAAGAAAAAGAAAAGGCCAGGTATACACACCTGACACAGGCTGATAACACCTCACATCATATAAACCATACTCATGCAGCCACCCACACACACACACACACACGACTGAAATCATTGAGTACGCCCTGCCTGCACACCGTGCTCACACATTCCCGGTGCATGCAGTGACCACAGTCAGATGGGAATTAAAATTCAATTAGTCCGTTTCTGCCTCACATGCACCTGTTCACCACCTGCAACGCATTTTGTTTGCAATGAACACAATCTGAAGGCATGTTTGGGTCCAGCTGCGAGTGCTCTCCGCACTATTATTTTAACCAGATGCGCCTCCCACACGATCAACCATCCCCACCCCAACCAACCCACACACCACGTGGATGTTCCTAATTAAATGACAGAACAGACCTGGGCTGCCCTTTAAAAGCATTTTATGCCCCAAGACACTGAAATCCGTAAATTAACAACTTAAATGCATGGGTTGGCTTCCACTGAATGTCACCAAACTCACCCAGGCAGAAGTCAAGCAGGCAGAATTCAATATAAAACAAAACAAAGGGTACAGGGGTAAAAAAAAAAAAAAAAAAAAAAGAGACTCACCCTGTGCTGAGGCTCCCTCAGGAAGCCCAAAACCTAGGAAACGTTATTCCAATCCCAAGAGGTGATGAAAGCAATGGCGGGTCGTACTTTTTTGGGTCTAGAGCATGTAAACAGCCATGTTAATCCCATATTAATCCCATTTTGTGACCATCCCTAAACTGAACCGTTTGAGTAAACACCCTGCTGTTAAACCCACACAAAACTCATTGCTTTACGCAGTCACTTCTGGACATCTCTGACACATTCAGGCACAGTGAAGACTATAATAATGACTAAATTAAAATAAGGGGAGGATGTTCCAGTAACCTGGCAGTCAGTCGTCTTGGGTGAAGGTCGGATTTGCAGTGAGGTACCCACTCGGCAGAGGGAGACACACGGGAAGTGAGGCCTCAATAAAGGAGCCGCCATCGAAAGTACATGGTTTTGCTGAACCAGTTACTAAATTGATTGCTAAAACGATGTTGATTTCGTTTGTAGCATGCAGCAACCTTAAACATGATGTCAGGTCTTCTACTCTCTTCAAGAGCATATGGCAAACCACCGGCAAATCACCTTTACAACTGCATGAAAGTAACATTTTACAAACGCGCGGGACATGTACTTTTCTTCTTTTATTTTAAATGGCTCTGCAAACTTGACGAATCTGCTTCCGTATTCTGCAAAAATACTGAATGCACCGCGCCTGTCACCAGTTAACAAGATCGCCACTTAAACTATAACAGCGGAAACGTGGTCACACGTCACTCTGGGTTCTCCAGGTGACTTGCAGCATTTTTCCACGAAAAACACCACAAGCGAAGTAAACTTAACAACTTGAGGGGGAAAAAAGCCAATTACCTTCTGCATAATGGGTCTCATTACTTCAGAACGTGGACAGAAAACCATTAGTTCTGCTCGCAGCATAAAGCTCCGCATTTTCCCGAAAACGCAAACTCCAACAATAATTACACATAGCAAAATTAATTTCAACTGCCTTGACAACCTCAGCTGGAGCAATAATAAAGACGAATAAATCGTGGGCAATCGGGGGGTCGTGTCGTCGCGGGGCTGGAGTAAAGCACCAGCCGAAGGAGACCCCCTTGAGCCTGCACTCCCTGGCTCGACAAAGCAAACAAACAAACACCTAATTTGTTGTTTTTCTATTACCAGAAAACAATTAAGTAGGATTTGCCTCTAAAAGCAACATGCTGTCGAGAAATCAGAGCTACGTTAGACCTCGGCGAGTTCTTCAGATAACGCCTCAGTGGAGACGCAATGTCTTTTAAAACAACATCAGTAAGAAAACTCGCCTGGCTCATGGCTGATTAGGCCTGACCGACACAGGCAGTCCGCCGTCAGCAAGGAGCTGAGCGTGCTTTTATGCAATAAACAGTAAACGGCTAGGCCTCGGGAGGGGGGGCACGCACACCCGGCGGACTTTTCATTATTTACTGAGTCCGAAGTCTACAGAAATCTAATGGGTAAGAACTCTTAACTTTGGAGATTTGAAGAAAGTGGGGGAGAAGATGAAGACAAGAATCATCAAAAGATCCACGGCACAACTTCAAAGCGCGTTTTCTACTGCGACAGCTGTTTGCTACGAGTGCTTATATGCAGAATTAATATCATCTAATCAACCACGTTTTCCACGTTCACTTCGGCAGAAGCGAAACTGTTTTTTACATATATAAATAAACAAACGACGTTTAAGGAAGTCGTTAATATTAACAGCGTATAGTGACTTGTGAACCTCGAACCCCGTTGAAACATATCACGTTGTCTCGTGCTCCCCGGGGGTCTCTCTCCACTACACGAGCGGAAGCGCGCGCTCGGGGTCTCGCGCTGCATTCGCGGAAAAAGGCGGGATCGCAGATCCAAAAGCGCTACTTGAAGTGAAGAGAGATCTGCGTGGGGGTGTTCGACTCTACAAATTTTGTAGTTGATTCTGATTTATAGCAGTTGAGAATCGATTCCAAGAGTCTATTCCAGACAAGTTTTTCCGATTCTCGATTCCAAAGACTTAAAATATGGGAGGAAGCAGGTCTTGTTAAAAGAACAAGACAGTATTATAAATGACAAGGCATCTTTTTACTTTACAATTAATTGTATTAACTTAATCCTTTGCTGGTAAGTACACCTATTAAAACTATATACATTAACAGTGTACCTTATCAATTATGTCTTGTTTGCACACTTTGTACAAAAATAAAATGAATGGGTAGCTAGCTATTTCATTAATAGGGTTTATTTTCTCACTGATATATTACAACGCACACACTCATACTCCAATGTCTGTTTAATTTATTTGTTAATTTGATAGCTTATTAAGCAAAGTACAGTAATTTTGAGAGCTGACTAATTTAGCTTGTTAATGAGGGCAAAACCTGTACCTGATTTTCCTCTGTCAGTTCCTTGGGATGAGTAGACTTCAAATGTTTTATCACAGGTGATGTTGTTTTATTAAATGCCAGCATTTTATTATAAATACTGCATTTAACTTTATTTGCTGCCTTGTTTGAAGCAAAACATCGCCAAACTATTGAATTTTACATTAATGATGGCATTTCTAAATGACAGCCAAATCCAAATTAACTTACTTCTAACACATCACTCTTCTAATCACATAATGAATGAGTTCTTTATTCATTTGTACTTTTGACATACACTGATGTAAACGACAATCAAGAACCATAGTGACTAATCAAGGCGGTCATCGACACAAAGCATTCACAGCAGCCTCCGTTCGCATCCACAGGATTTCATTTTTTTGACAGGTGCACAGAAAACTCAAAATTTTTTTAATTAACTGAACTCAAGTCAACTCAAAAGCTTTGGTGTTAATTCTCAGTTCCTAGCTGCCTGGAGTCAAGTAGTTGATTCTTTTTGGAATCGACTCCCAGCACTAGTGATACATCACTTTACAAGATCAACCTTACCATTTAACAGGGCAAGTTCTGAAACCTGGGGACCTCACCTAATGAAAGTGGCTACAAAACAGATGGCTGGTCAACTACAGTCCCAGTGTTGAGACTGCCAATATTAAGCCAAGTGACTACCTTGCAGTCTGGAATTGTAGCCGCAAGCTAAAGGCGTCCTTCGTCTAAGACAAGCACCTAGATTGATTCTTATGCCAGGCAAATTCAGAGACAGACGGGAAATAGTGTTCTTTTAATTCCTTTGTCGGGGTGTCTAATGAACTGCTGAAAAAAAGATCTCTCTGCATTCACATGTTCACGATCTAGCTGAAAAGATCAGAATATATGCCGACTGCACTCATTTTGTGAGTAAGAAACACATAATTACTGTCTCTAGAGAAACGTTCTATCAAAAGCAGCACGATTACAGGGCACAGTTTCAAAACTATATGCCTGCACAGAGCTTCAGATGAAATACACGAGAATTCCCTCTACATGGAAAACTGAGCTCAAAAGCACAACAGGCTGAATGTGATTGGGCAAATATAAACACCACCTTCAAACATCACCTCAGCAACATGACAGAGCAAAATAATAATTAAAAAACAGGCAGAGGACATGAGACGCATCTGCTCTCAGAAGGACCTTTCCCACATTTACACATCCAAAAACTCTGCTAGCAGGTCACAGTTCAGAATCACTGTGTCCCTGTCACTTGTACTACATAAAAGCATTTGTATAACACTCCAAAAATAAAGATTTTCACAACAGTGCTTTTGAGAAAAGGGAAAAAGGGAAAAAGAGGGGTGAGGGGGGGGGATTACCTGTAAAGAGGTTCCACCCCTTTGGCCTCCTTCCCAAGGACCTTGTCTGCCGTTGGTTCCATGGGAGAGTGCAAGAGGGCCAGACATGAAGCCAAGGATTGGCTGGAGTCCTCCCGGGACACTGGAAGGAGAACAACAGCCCAGCATGTGGTCAGAGTGCTCACATTCTTCAGAACAGCAGGGGGTGCAGCGGTTAAAGGCTGTGGTTTTAATGCAGTAAGTTTTGTAAGCTGCTGTTTTCCAGAGTGACTAAGATGAATACAAAAATAAATTCAAGGCACTAAACCTCTGCTCTATTCAGACAACACAGGTAGGCAACTAACCCTAAGCCTACACTCTACTCAGATAAGACTGCTGGGTGAACAATCCTAAACTTTCACTATACTAAGGTGACACAGCTAGGTGACTAACCCTAAACCTCCACCCCACTAAAATTACACATCTGTGCGTCTAACCCCTTAGGCATAAACACATTTCAATGGTAAAACAACAGATCCAAATTGGGCTTTATACCTTGAACCCAATAATCCTATTCCTTCACAGACTGACACATATGCCCATTTTAGGTTTGGACCTACAACAATTCAGAGCAGTAAATTACTTTGTGTCAAGTCCTACCAATCAGATGTACATATTCAGGTTATGGGTGCCATTGGGATCTATCAGCCAATAAGAGCGAGAGGGAGGCTAGCTCCGTCTGAATGAATTTTAATGGCATAAGAATCACACACCAAAGAACATGGCACAAACTGAGGAAAACCCCGTGTGCTAAAAACCAGTCACCATGAAGATCCAGTGCCACCTGAGCAGCTGTACTTCTGCCGACGCCGGCCGTCTCAGAAGCAGTGATTGATACACAACAGCTATAAATGCATCAGTGATGTTAGTGCCTGGGGCATGAATCCTCTGGCAGGAACTCTGCTCAGTGATGTGAGTTTTTGCACAGTGTTAAGCACTCATGGTCTTCAACAATTCCTATGCAGAAATACCCCAAGTATACAACTTGACACACAGACTAACTGCAAACGAAAAAATACTGGGTCGCAACCGGTTTGTTTTTATGAAGAATAACAACAACAACAACAACGATTATTTGTGAACTAAGGCAGTTATTTTAGAGATAATTATGTTTTAGGAGTGTTTATCTTTAAATGAACACAGCAGTGCTTCCTGCTGGACTTCCCGTTCAACGGACATACAGATATCCAAGCTGTATCATGTTCCCAAATCAACATAAACAGGGACACATTGCTGAAATTCCTCACCGACTGGATATAAAGAACCAATCCATTTCCAAGCAGGAAAAAATATGTATTGTGAAAAATGTTATACACACACATGCAAGGGAGTAATGTTCCCCCTAAACATCCCCACTAAAATAGTGCAGTGATGTTACTACCCCAGGGGGTGATTAGATGGTTTTGTTTGTTTTGTGGGAGGTGTGAACAGGAAGGTTTCTATCACACGGGATAAAACCACACACACACACACACAGTGAAGGAGGGCACTGGGGGGCACATGCCCTCCCCGCACTTCCCGCCCACAGCCAATGAATAACCATCATGAGCTCTAATCGAGGCGACAGACGACTGAGCACCCTGGGAGCCATCCTCGCCTTCCTGTTGTAATTAGACCGTGCCGTTTACATGCATATATCTCTTTAAATTCATCACCAAGGATCTCACACAGAAAAGTCAGAGCTTATCTAATTAAGCCCCAGACAGCTGCCACTGTTACCAGTGACCGACGGGGAGGCCCACATGCGTGTGGCTGGGAGCGGCTTCATCAAACATGCATGGGTCGCACGGGCAAAGCACCGTGTGGCATTTCAAAAGTGAGCCGAACTCTTGAAGACCCACAATCTTCTAATAATAACACTCATCTGCCCACCGAGTCATACCTGCCACAAAGAATCAAAGCCAGCCGGTTGTAATTACCACGTCTCAAGAGGAAAGGGAGGGAGGGACTTCACAGCGACTGGGTTTAAAATGGGAAGGAGACCATGAGTGGGCCAGCTGATCCTCATATCATCTGATCCCCCTCCTAAAACCATCACAGCCTGGATCTCACGGACATCTGGCTCGACACGGAGACATGACTTAGGCGGCGACCGACCCCTACCACGGTGCTGCCGCTGATCGTCCGACAGGTCCAGGTCCAGCATCAGGTCATCCTCATCCAGTTCTGAGGAGCCCAGATTGTTCAGGACGTCCTTGGGACAGACCAGGAGAGGGAAGGGGGAGCAGGGTGGAAAGAGAAGACACAGAACACAGTGGTCACACAAAGTTTAGGGCACTCGCCGTTTCCAGGGGCCATCTGTGAAGTCTCGGTACACGGAAGAACATGCACAGCCTGTGAGGTTACACAAAGGCCAACGCGTTTGTAGAGAGGAAATAGAATCATCCTGCTTTAATAGAAGGTACCCCTGTGGGCTTTTTCTTCGAGGCAACACTGCACCTTTCGTGCATAAGCAGAATGAGGATTTTGACAGGACACATCAAATATTTGATTTGCAGGCCAAAAAATAATAATAATAATAATCCAGGGAGCATGTGGCCTGCGGCACTCAGCAAACACAAGGTCTCACTCCAATGTCCTCTGATAAATAATCTGCCTTCATCCCTCTTCAAGGTAAAATAAGCCAAAATTTCAGCCAAACACTGCTTATGAAACAGCGACCACAACATCCCTCACCAAGCACCTAAACAAGGATAGTCTGAAGTTAGCTTCCTTGATAAAAGGGAATTTTGATTTGGGCAAATGGTGTGCGAATTTACCATAAAAATTAATCCAACCATGTGTTTGCATGCTGAGTTAATGCAGATGACAAGCGGGTCGATTCGATTATAGCCATACCGGCTGGTCTTAACGTGTGGACTGTGTGACGCAGACTCCGACACCTACAACAACCAGTGAGGGAATAGCTGCGATTAAAAACATCAGTGTTTTCATGCCCAACAGTCCCAAGCCTTTGGGGGGAGGAGGGGTGTTCCACAAAGTAGGGTTTCAAGATTAGCTTAACTTAGCTTAAGATAGAAGTCAGGATTGCACAATAGGAATGCTCCTTACTTAAACTATTGTTAGACGAAAACGACTTCTTGCTTAAGTTAACCCAGCTAACTGGAAAATTCTGCTTTGTTGAGCACCCCCCAGGTTTTTAATGGCCACCACAGCCCATCGATCATATTTGTTTCCCATGATGGATAAATTTGGGTATTTTAAAAGTAAACCCCCCCTTGTCCTCATTATCAGCATGTCCCTGCAATTTTTAACAATGCAATGAGAATTTTAAAGTTACTAAAGTTTCTCGAAAGACTAAATAAATGACACTGTATATCAGCAGCTTCATAGCTTAATGTGGTTGAAAATGCTCTTTAAATGTATTTTTACTTGAAAATAAAAGCAGAACCTACTATGTGTAACAGACTGAGGATTTTACTGTTCCTAAACTTTGCCACGAGTGTTGAGGAGAGAAACATCTAAATCCTATGCAGTGTTTCACCCAGAGCAGCTACTCTCAAACACAAATCCTGGAGGAGGCACAGGGATCCGCCCCCATCAATTCCCTGACTGACTGGCTGCATGCAGCTTAATCAAAGGCTTCTGCTGCCATCTTGTGGTATTTGGGCACTACTATGGGCCTTTGGGGATTAAAAAATCTCTCGCTTCCATGAGGCTGCACATCTGCAGCCGTTTCAGTGCAAATCTCAAAAGTGGTGGGGGGAGGCAAGCAAATACCCCATGATACAGCTCAACACTTGCCTGATAATCGTTAGGACAGCTGGAACAAGATCAAATGCTACAAAGCTAATGAATAAAATTCATGAACATGAAATACAAGAGGAACAAGAAGTCCTTCAAGATGGAACAGGAAGCTTCCTGCCGTAGTTGCTTCTCAACATGCAGCTGGAGAACAAACCCACTATTCTGGGAACTGAACAACAGTTGCTGTGTGTCAATATTTGATCAGCAGGTGGCGTAATGGTTTAGCAACTAGACCGGCTGCCAAAAAGCAGCAGTTTCTAATGGGGACAGTGAAGCAGCAGTTGACCCTACAATGGGAAACCTGGAACATCAACAGTGGACTGCTATTGGTCACATGGTGGCATTATCGACACACCTCCAGACAGCACAAATTACCTGGACGGCTCACAATAACATGCCCCATTACTACTACAGATACCCCAGAAGTGGCGTGTGTAGTGTGCTCAAGGGATTATATTAAATGGCAGGGCAGCCTGACTCTGAAGCCTGACTGCCTGTCGCCACTGGAGAAAAATTTGCATTTTAATCATTGTCTTTTTTTTTTTTGCGTGTGTGTATGCAGTAAAGCTACCCTTCAAAAGGTGAGACTGAGTACCTGCAGCAGGGCACCAGCAGGGGGTGCAGTCATCAACAAAAGGGATCTACTGATGTGCTTGAGCAAGCTATGTGACCTGTACTGTTAAAACACCCTGCCGCATAGGGAAAAGAATGGTATGAGGTAAACTGTGCAAGTCACGTCTGACAGAGTTATCCATTCAGCGAAGAAATGTTAATGTAATATAAATAGTGCAGACGGGGCAGTGATATATAGAGCCTGAAGAACAGGAGGAGAGTCAACACCCCCGCAAGATGGGAGGGGCACGAACGAATGAAGCAGGCGAGATAATCACATACGCATACAGCTGACGTGCGGACGGCCCACGGATTTGGTCCTTTGAAATGCGTCCATCCCTCATTGGTAGCTGTACTGGTAAACGGAGAACCCCCAAGGAAATGGGCAGGTGATGGGGAATGCTGTGACAGCCATAACGACGGCGCGGGTCGTCAGGTATCCTGTGGGAATGATGATCACGCACCAAGCTTTCCCCCGCTCTTCAAGGTACGCCCTGGTCCTCAAGCCTTAAAATGAAGACATCTCTGGCCGCTTTTCGCTTGCTTGTGAGTGCATCTCCAAGACACAGCGAAACAAGCTGGAGCAGAACATTAAGGGGCGTGTGAACCCCTCAATGCCTCATTAGCCACGGATAGCTCCCAGGACCCTTTATACGGCACAGCTGTGTGGGCCTGAAGCGGCAGATCAGATGGAGAGAAGCCTTTATGACCCCCTGTATAAAACTACAGATGTGGGAACACAGCAGGCAGCAGATAAAAATAATAATAAATAAACATAAAATCTGTAAAAAGAAACACATAGGGAGACATCTGCCCCCTGTTGGACATAGAGTGTAATAAAAGTCAAATTAGTCACCAGGCTTTTGTCTGAGATAAAGAGCTTTAATTAACAGAAGCTTCCTCTTGCTCTTCTGAGGTAGGAGACCTGGCTGCTCCTCACATCACAGAAGTGCAGTACAGTCACTCATTAGTCAAGTGTTTCTTCAGCACTTTGGCCCCACTGACCAGCTTCTCACCACCAAGCCGGTTTACTCTGATCCAAGACGGCTACTTATCAAATATTAACCTGGTACCACAAACCTCACTGGCGATCAGAGTCTTGTTCTTTGCCACCATTTCATTGTTTGATGGAAGTCATCCCCGGCGTGCAGAGGCTCTCCAAACAGCACCTCGTGTAAATCAGTCACTAATTTCAACAATGCTTCCATGCCAGACCTTCATGACCTTCATAAACCTGGACCCCAGCAGAATCCTGCCTACTGTTGTCCTCAATGTTCTAGTCAACTCTCATACATGGTGAGGTGACTTGATTTGTACACAGAACATCGCTCACACAAATTTGGCAGGACCATCTCCTAAGATGCCGTAATGCTTTGCACAATGCCACCCATGGAAACACAAACAAGAAAATCAGGAAAGTGCCTTCATCCAACCATCCAATCCAGAGGATTCATCCGGCTAACATGAGCCAAATCAGCTTCCCACGGGTGCCCCCAACACCTCCCTCATAGAGGAATAAGGTAGTCATTGAATGTTTCCACTCCTTCCACGGAATAGCAGCGAAATCTGTCGGTATTTATTTACAAACACGTTGCCATCGACCTGAGCGATCACAGTGATGTTTGTGTCAGGCGGTGGAGCACATCACACCTAGCTTTGGCTTCAAACATGGGCCACTGAAGAACTTCTCACAGATTATGCACTTGACAAGTTGTCATTTACTGAATGACTGATCCGAGAGCATAAACATCAGATCTTCAAAGAAAACTTTAAATGAATAATTAGCCACTATTCATATAGCTAGACCTCTTTAAAGTGTTCATTCAGGTTTGATGGCTCGACGACGAACCACCTCAGAGATAAATACCTGAGTGGAGCCCTGCGGCAGGTGATACCTCAGCACCACACTAGTTTGAGTGGAGTGGAATGGTATGATTTTTTTTCCGCTCGCTGGAGTGCCAATTCTGCCACCAACCCCCAAATTTTCCCTGAAAGTTGGAGGACCTCCCCACAGGGCTGGATGTAGGGTAATGTCATACCCAGGCCCAAGCAAATGCAGGTTAATGGCCTTGCTCAAGGGCCCCGTATACTTATATATGGGGCCCTTGTATAATAAGCACATGTATTTTAAACACTTCTTAACCTCTAAGTTTATTCTTGTTCATCATACTATGTATTGTATGATGTACATTGTACTGTGCAGCACAATTTCCTGTTTCCGCTTCAGTGAGTTCTCACTCACAAAAGGCTTCTAACCCCACCCTCAAAATAAAGGCTGATAGAGCCAACAAACCTGGAAAATATTCCGTTAATAGTTCCCCACAGGCAGATGACCATCATTCTCTAAGATTTATTACACGCCTGAATCACTCCTTGTATGATTTAAACTGTGTCTGGTAGTCCTTTATTAAAAAATAAATAATGAGCCTGTTTAGCCGTGTCGTAAATTAGACTCATCAATAATAAAGATTTTATAAACAAAAAGGAAGAACAAATTAAATAGCTGGCATTAAGGGTACTCACTGTAACACGACATAATTAGATTTTAGTCAATAATGTACTGTTAGCAACACAGTGTTAAAGACTAATTACCTGACAGTTTTCTGTAAAGCAGGTAGTTATTTATTTGGGGAACAATGTTAAATGGTATCATGAAACATCAGCGGCTTCGGTTGAAAAAAGGAATTGATTTAAAAAGAAGCAAATCTATGTAAGGTTAACTGGAACATACAAAGCATTTTAAATGCCGGGAATGCATGAAAGACATCTAAAGCAGATAAATCCTTCAAGACACACAAATATGTGTGGCTGGTTTTAAACAATGGGCTGTCAAAAGCAGCACTGAGTGAGTTCAGAGGGAAACAGCGGACTGAGAAAGCCTTGTGTGAGCCTGCATCAGGCAGCTGAAATCTGCACTCCTTCCATTTGTTCTCTGTTCTCCATCATTAGTCAATTAGATGTGAGCAAGCGGTGTGTGGGTTTGGCTTTCCGCACGGCCGTAACCTTCACACCGTTTTCTCTGAGGGATAGGGTTAGGGGACCCTTCTGTTGAATCAGCTGAATGTCTTTGTGCAGTACTAACCGTATGACCCCCCTTTATTTCTGCATCTGAAAATTTGATCGATAACCAAAATACTTTTGTCTAATATCGGTGGAGCCGGTGGTGAAACATGCCAGCACTTATTAGCAAATAACGTCACATCATATTTTATTTTGTGGAAAGTGAAAGATTGATCTGCCAGCCAGATCTAATAAAATACAAACATGTTGTGGTTCATATAAATAAGGCTGAGTCCTGTTTCGATCGCAATCGCCCCCCCCCCCCCCCCCCCCAATAACTAACAAGTAACTAACAGAACAAGTTGTTTATCCTCCATTGTTTCGGGGTGACAGAGTAGCTTCATATAATGTATTTAGTTTAACGACGAGCTTTTCGCATCTCCCATGCTTATTTCACATAAAGATGCCAGTTCCTGTTGTGGGGTGTGAAATCAACACACAAAAGTAGCCAGGAACTACAAAAGTCCAGGAACTTGTAACCAGGGACCAGATTCCGGAACTTCAATGTGAAAGAGCCTGTTCGGATTTTATAATGCAGTGCGGTGACTTAGCATCCCCGTGTAGAAATCATACCCATGTTTCAAGAGCCCTTCACACCTTTTACTCTGTATTGTCACAGAAAATCTCAACTTGTTATTCTTTGTCAAGGAGGGAGACGTTAAGAGCTGCTTCACAAGCCTGGAGCCCTCCTGGTCACGGCTTTCTTTTAAACCGTTTTTCGTCACATGGGCAATCTGTATGGCATCATGGCTTTCTTCCAGAGCTGAGTCTACTCTTTGATGACCCTGAGCCAGCTTTGCTCTGGGATGGTGGATCTGAAAGCCTGGCAATACATCCACCAGAAGTGAGTCATTTCCACAAAGCGTACTCCGGCCAGGGAACCAGGACCCTTGGCATTGTGTTACATACAGGATTAGCGATCATTCAACTGTCCATTCATTCATGGTGCTAAAAGGCTTTTGCAAAGCAATTTAAAGTTACAAATTACAATGAGGCATTTTTCATTGAGTTAAACAAAGGAGAACATTCACCATACTATACAGAAATGCTGGGTCAGTATAGGGAAACAGCAGGATCAATAAGAGGAGGCCTTGGGTCGGTACAGGGAAACAGCGGGACCACAAAGAGGAGGCCTCGGATCAGTACAGGGAAACAGCAGGACCACAAAGAGGAGGCCTCGGGTTGGTACAGGGAAACAGTGGGATCATAAAGAGGAGGCCTCGAGTCAGTACAGGGAAACAGCGGGATCATAAAGAGGAGGCCTCGGGTCAGTACAGGGAAACAGCGGGATCATAAAGAGGAGGCCTCGGGTCAGTACAGGGAAACAGCGGGATCATAAAGAGG
>JAODLC010000044.1:6626561-6653316 GCA_026781145.1 Hippopotamyrus pictus
AGGCCTCGGGTCAGTACAGGGAAACAGCGGGACCACAAAGAGGAGGCCTCGGGTCAGTACAGGGAAACAGCGGGATCATACAGAGGAGGCCTCGGGTCAGTACAGGGAAACAGTGGGAGCCTCACAGCAATTTAAGCAGCACCATCCTACTTGCATTCAGGAAATTCTGTTTTGTGAGATACAGTCTAGACACGGATTAATAGCCTGTCAGAAAAAAATTGTCAATGCAGTCTGCCAGAGTCATTTAAAGTAGGGAGACAGCTTCCTGGTTATAGGTTACTTTGTATTTATAACGAAAGTGCCTTAATTAAAAAAATAAGAGGGCCCACAATTCTTTGCAATTTTTTTGCAATATAACATATAGTAGTTAATTGAGCATTATCCATTAATTATAACCACAGATATCTTATATTTTTATTATCTAATTAGAGTTTTTATGAGCTTTTTGTTAAGGATATCAGCTTAAATCTCATCTCATGCAGAACAGAGGAGATGAAGAAGGGAGTCTGTAAAGCACTTCACCTAGATGGAACTGCACAGACGTACTGCTTTCATTCACTCTTCATTTTTATACTTCATTTGCCTGACAGAATCTGAAGAATTTCGGCTGAGTGATTTCCTGTGTGAGCAGTGCTCCGTGGTTCCCCTACATATTCCCCGAAGTCTGAAAAAAGGGCGCGTTCTGCCAGCATTTACCCATCTCAAGCCCGGTTCCTAAATGCCGTTAAGTAATGAACCAGATCAGTTCCCCCCCCATTTTTGTCACACAACGCTGTGCAGTCAGTGCTATTCCTGTCTGCGTGAGACAGCTGAACAGCTGGCACCGAGGGGCCGAAGGGGAACAGAAAGGACCAGTGCAGACACACCTGCCCAGCAGGCCCCCGCGTCACAGACTCAGCTGCGGAGTCTGGCAAGGGACAGCAGGGGGCATAGTGGAGAAGGAGCTTTAGGCCTCAGTCAGTGTAACCCCTGGAAACCTACCAGACTGCCCAGTTTGGAAGAGGAGGAGGAGGTCCTGTGCTGGAGCAGGGCCTGGCCCTCGGCGAAGTGAGGCTCCCTCAGGTTCAGGTGCAGCCGCGGCCCCCCCGTTCCTCCCGCCCCCTCCGACGCAGAGCGCAGCCGCCGCTCCAAGCGTTTCACCTCATGGTGGGGGCTGGCACTGCTGCCCACCGACACTAGGGGGAGACAAAGAGTGAGACACCATCATCATCCTCCTCATCAGTATCATTTAAAAACGAACAAGAGTATCCGATTTTTACAAAAGCATTTAAAAATTATTTAAAAGTATATTTAAAATATTTTGATTGTCATATATAGCTTATACATTTTCTCTTCTCATAGCCGTCATGGTACACCACAGTACAAGGCCTATTAAATCTCTGGTTCGGCCTACACACTCCTATACATTATGCATTGAAGCGACACTGAGAAATCCTACAGGACCATTTAGATCCCATTGGAATTACTTCCACAGATTGATCAATTACATTAGTGCTTGACTGGTTAAGTCTGAGCACGATGACAGCCCCGCCCCCACTACAGAACATGCACAATTATCCATTCAGAGGTAATTCACCTTTTCCATGTTCAGCGTTTCAATTTCACGGTCATTTTGTTACCATGTGGGACTGAAACACCAACTTTATCTCTGAATTTATTATCTATAAATGACGACTCTAAACGTGATGAATTCGAGAACTACATGCTGGAATAGAATAAAGGTACTTTATTGATTAGCCATGGAGAAATTAGGTCATTTTCACATATCCCATCTTGCGGTCCAAGAGAGAGAGACGCACACACATATGCACAGGTGAGAGAATGATTCTGGGGTCTGACCACACCCAACACCCCTGGAGCGGCTGGGCTTCAGCACATTGATTAAAGTGATCAAAGGGTGTATATCCACCCTGCTAGCTTCGGGATTTAAACCCACAACCTTCTGGACATTGGCACAGATATCTTCCCCATAGAGTCACACACGGCTTTGGTCAACGAACAGCAGTGTCACAGACAGAGTGAGGCCAGATTCACCCCCTCCTTCATCCCCCGAATGCGCCCTAAACCTGATCAGGTCCAGCCCCTCGTACACTACTGGACCTTTCCATCCAGCTCCATTCCAGGAATGACCAAAGCTGCACTTCCAGGAAGTGCCATGCGGGGGCAATAGAGGGACAGCTGAGGTTTTGCAGCATGCCATTGGCTGGCCGGCCGTCCTCCCTCATGCACTTTGGACTTTAGCGGTGACAGCAGGTGTGATTAGAAGTGCTCTAGTGAGAAGACACCATCCTCTGCATCACACAGGTATGCTTCGGAAGGCATAGCTGGAACGGCCACACGTTCAAAGGACTTATATACAGAGTGGAGTCACTTCCACAATTCAGCTTCAGTTCAACTTCCTCTCCACTTGAAGGCCCTTATCTTGGTTTCATATTCAATTCAGCAGCAGAATATGTGAAATATACATGAATTCATGGGGATTCATGCTATCTACATGGGGCTATACGCAACTCATCCCCAATTGCGTAGGGAAATACGGAATATTGCCATCCAGCTCCATTCCAGGAATGACCAAAGCTGCGCTTCCAGGAAGTGCCATGCGGGGGCAATAGAATTCCGGGAAATCCGGAATATTGCAGTTTTTCTACTGAGAATGATATTAATTTGAAGGGCTTAGACAATGTCCTTCATTGTGTGTGCGAGTGTTCATGTGCGTGCCCTGTGAAGGACTGGCATCCTGTCCACAGTGTACCCCCAGCCCCATGCCCTGTGAAGGACTGGCATCCTGTCCACAGTGTACCCCCAGCCTTGTGCCCTGTGAAGGACTGGCATCCTGTCCACAGTGTACCCCCAGCCTTGTGCCCTGTGAAGAACTGGCATCTTGTCTAGAGTGCACCCCCAGTCCCGTGCCCTGTGAAGGACTGGCATCCTGTCCACAGTGCACCCCCAGCCTTGTGCCCTGTGAAGGACTGGCATCCTGTCCACAGTGCACCCCCAGCCTTGTGCCCTGTGAAGGACTGGCATCTTGTCCAGAGTGCACCCCCAGCCTTGTGCCCTGTGAAGGACTGCCATCTTGTCCACAGTGCACCTCCAGCCTTGCGCCCTATGCTACTTGGGAAAGGCTCCAGGACCCCCCACAACCCTGGTCAGAATAATTGAGTGGAAACAAAAATGATCAGATAGGTGGCTTATTATTTTTCTCCATCAGTTTTCACCCACAACTACGCTTCCGTGTCCTTCCTCCAAGTTACATATGGGTTAAACCTTAAACTTGCATTTCCAGTGATTATGACCATTTTTTGATTATACACACAAACAAAAAACTGTGAGGATCATCTCTTTAAAAAAGGATCTTAGTCTTGATTAAGAGACACTGTGTCACAGTGGGGATGCCAGTTTAATGGCCTGTAAACCCTGTGGGAAAGGTCAGGTCACACTATAATGGCAGGAAGAGCTGCATCCTGAGATGGAAAGCCTCTGGCCACCCTGAGGAGGAAGAGCAGCCAGGAAGCCATTCAGCTGGGATTGTGGCCTCCTCTAGCCTGGATGGGCCCTAAGCTTCCACATGGGGGTGTCAGCCGTCAACATGAATGCTGAGGATTTCTCAGGAGTCAGCGATAACGGTGGGGGGGGGGGGGGACTCCTACCATTTTGAATCATTCAGCATATTAACAGCCTTCCCAATTCTGTGCCTCCCCCTTCATTAAGAAGGTCAAAACGAGAGCACTAATGCATTACGGGAAAGAGCCAACTCAACAGCAGAGACAGAAGTGAGCCGTGAACAATGCTGGACATAGAGCAGGAGACACGCTGAAGGAAGGGAAACTCCGTGGCAGAAGCTGGCTGGGGACTGGTTTCTCTCAAATGCGGAACTTGACATGTACTGAGGCAGGAAACCCATGTGGTGGCAAGATGCATGCATTCACATGCATGGACCTTAATGAACGGTTATAGCAGGAGAGGCAGAACCGGCACAGGAGTTGAGGTAGATAAGCGGGACCATCACACTACAGCCCCGGGTTCAGTCCAAGCACATGACACGCACACTAAAAACCTGCTTTGAACAGACAATATCCTCTCATGTCAAATGAAATCAATCATCTCCAGCACACTGGGCTCTACTGCCCACATTCATACATTTACTTGGACATTTTCCCCAGCGGTTTTCAGGCGCAATCACAGGTTTTGATGTGCTTTCATTTAATTTCGTATTACAGCACAAATTCAGCAGCGAGCCAAAATGAGGCAAGTTATCACATGCACAGAGCGTCTCCATGGAAACCGACATCTACATTCATAACAACACACGGCCTGAAATGACTCGCGCCTGTCCTAGAGGCGAGAAAAGATATCTCTGGACAATGTAATATTATGAATTCTCCCATTAAGCATGATGCATCAAAGCCAAAGCGTTTGCCTTGGTTCCTGATATCCAGCTGCAGTTCTGATGCAGATTAACCCAGAGCTGCAGCAACACCTCCCTCAATCAGGCAGAAATATCCCACAGAAGTACATTAGAGATCATTGACTCATGTGAGGCCTTTGTTTCTGGCACACTTGCATCAGTACCGACGTTCCCCTCGAACACCACACACGCCAGTGACCCCTGAGACCCACAGGTGTTCCTAGTAACTTCAGGAAGTCATCTTGCGATAACAATGCATTTCCCAGCCCTGGCATAAATCTTCCCTCCATTCATCCTTTGTTATTAATTACTTTGCATTTGCTAGACTTAGCAAACAACATCATATTCTGTAGTCAGCAATTCAGAAGTTAAAAAGCAGGTTTCAGCTTTATATAAAAAGAGTTGCTTGAATCACAGTAACAACAGAGGCTACAATCGATCCTGCTTTCCATGACCACGCCTTTGTGCTCACTGTCTCCAAGCTGAGGTCTAGGACAGGTACTATCACCTGCATTGTGAGCCAGGTCTCACCTTCAGAAGGTCTACAAGTCACTAGGCTAGCATAAGCAGGTGTTCCTACAGCCCATCTGTTCACCTGAGAGGGGTTCCCCTCAGGAGACCTGAAGACATTACCTGTGTGAGGCTTCCTTAGGTGACTAGGTCTCGACTCCAACCCCTTCCTTGCTTCCTGCATGGGCACCACGTTCTTCGGTCTCCTCCCCATCTCCTCGCCAGGCCTGTCTTCTGCGCTCGCGGTATCCGGCTCTCTGCGCTCCACAATCAGCTGATCTCTTCCCGGTCCATCTCTAGAGGTAGCGTCAGGCTCCGGCCCCTCGCCAGGGGCGGTGGGAGGTGCCTGCTCTGTAGCAGTCTCACATTCCAGGCTCACCCTGCTAACATCCGGCAGTGCAGGCTTCTCCGAGATAGGTGGGGCGGCCGTGGGGACCGCCGAGGAGGTAGGGGCCACGTGGCGGACGGGCTCCGGCACGGCAGCGGGGCTCAGGACGGGCATAGCCTCCACCTCTGATACGGAATCCTCCGTGACTGGGACAAACTCGGAGGGAGTGATGGCCGTGGTGCGGTCCTCCGAGAGCATGGGGGACTGCAAGGAACCATCCCCAAACTCGCTGGGGCAGGAACCAGGGGTGAGGAGCTTTGGAGGCTCGGCGTTCACCTCCAGGGACTGGCACTGATCGGGAGTCCCTACTGAATGCTTGGAGAAGCGATGGTGGGAAGAGAAAGACTTGGGAAGGAGCTGCTTCTTGTGCCGAAAGGACCGCTTGCTGCTGTAGTCATCCAGGAAGCCAGAGTCGTCTCCTTCATTGGTCCCTGAGCTGATGCAGTTGATGAAGAGGCTTCGATTGGTGGGCCCCTTCTCAAAGTCCTCCGTCTGGGAGCGAGTGATCTTCTTGTGTCGGTGGCTACCAAAGCCAAAGGAGTGGCGAGCTTTAAAGCGGGAGCCGTCCTCCGCTCTGTGCAGACCCGGCTCGGGGCCACGGCCGCCGTGCTCCTGGGCCGCGGGGGCGGGGTCGGCACGCGGCTCTTGGCCACGCCGGCTGTGGAAGCTGATGGACGGCGTGCGGAACAGGCTGCGGCGTTTCCCTGTGCTGCTGGAGCTGGAGTTTGTGCTGGACGGGGACGAGGTGTGGACGCCATTGGCTACACCGCCGGACGACGGCGACGACGGGAGCGAGTCCTGGCGCTTATGGGAGCTCCGCCGGAATATCGGCAGCCGGGAGACGAGGGTGGAACGGCGTGGTCCCGTCTCGCCCATCGGAGCATCCGGGTATGGAAGAACCTGACAAGCTGGTCTGGGGCACGAGAAAGAAAAGCAAAATCAGGAAAGACAGAAACCCCCAGCCCTCTTGACATGATCAGATAATGGCTAATTAGCAATTTGCTAACCTTTATAGCGGTGGTGCAGTGAATTTAATATGATTAAATTAATCGAATGTCAGGCGCCAACACCACAATTCTACGTCACAAAAGACACGTGGCATTTGTAGGGTTATATGGACGTCACCTTCCCTCGTGTGGTTCGGTAAAAGGTAGGCAAGGCGGATCCTTCAGAGGAATGTGATAAATGACTGAGCACTGAGAACCAGGCCGAAGTCCATTAGCTGCAAACAGCAGCACTACCTGACTGCTCAGACATGACGGAATAGACTATTTCCCTGTCCGAATTAAACCAGTTGGACCTTTTACATCCCAGACTGTCCCACCACTGAGTGGTCTGTGACCCATCTACAGGTTTAGAACAGAACAAAAGAGTAATATTTCATTCATCCCCATATGGAACTTGTGTTTTCACCTATCCCATCTTGCTCTCCATAACACACCCAGACGCATATTACAGGTGACAGCAAATATTGGAGTCACAGCAGAGGGTTGGCTAGTGTCCAGCCTGGAGCAATTCCAACCTTCCGATCATCTTCTGACCTTAGATGCACAGTCCTAAGCTGCAGAGTCACTCCTTGCCCCTTAGAGTTCTATGGGTGCAGATTACACATCTCCTGAAAGCATATCTGCAGCAGTGGAAAAGAAGCAAAACTTCCAAACCAGTCAAAGAGTTTCACATCCATCCTACTGGGAGTCTGGGATGCTTTGCTAGCTTTCCGCCCCACACCCACAGGCCTAAACCCAGAGGTCAACTGTCACATTCCTCTAATGTGCATCCCTCCTCATGCCACCTCCTCAGCAGCAAGTGTAAGAAAACTTTGGAGACGGTACTTCGAACACCACTTAAGACACCTTACACGGGGCTTCAGCAGAGTTACCCTGTCTGGAGAGCGGTCAGAGACAGCAACACAAAGCTCAGACTCACAGAAAATGAATAGAAACATGGTGTGCATCTTACTGGAAAAGGTGTAAATGTTACCTGCTCCGATACTGTGGGAGTGACATCATGGAAATGACGTGACAGTTGTTACTAGTAAAGCACCATGAAAAATTTAAAAGGGGAGAGTCTTTGTGTACAGCTACTTAACGGCCCTTGGAGCTACAGTGACCAGCTAAGGCACTGGTTACCCGGGCAGAACACTGACCAGCTAAGAGAGAGGTTACACAACACAGAGCTCCAAGACGATCCAAGGCAGAAGATAAACCATGCAGAGATCCATGAGCAGTCAAAGCAACAGATAAACTATCATCGCTAAACTGCTACTCTTCTCCTGTCTAACATCTCACATCCCCACACTTCACCACACTATCCCAAAGCCAGCACCTACAATCCTCCTTACAAACCCGGTTCATTAACAATGGCTAATTCATTACACAGACGGGATTTTGAAATCTTATTCAAACCGAGACCCTGATAAGACGCACAAGTGTCTGATTCATGACGTCCTCCTTTGGTTGGAAGTCATCAATCTGTAAGGTGCCGTGTGCAGCAGTCAAACCTTATAAATGATAGGCGGTATTAAAATGTGCTGAATACAGAGCGAAACAACTTGAGATTTTAAACCAATGTGAACAGGACAAAAGGTGAGGAAACTCGCTATTTCATCCATGCGACGGTCCATTAGCGCTTTCAGCTGGTGACGGAGCGTCACGTTAAGGACTCCGTGACAATGGCGGCACCCCGTCACCTTCATGGCCCGCTCTGCTTGTTTTCAGGCAGATCTCCAAGACGCTCTTGCTCCACAGGCTCATAACCTGAAGATTTGCCGCTTTCCGAGTCCCGAGAGGAGCGGCGTCTTTGTGCCTTTAAGTGAGGTGCTTAACCCAGGCCGCCCTCTAAGAATGCCCAGTTGTATTCAAGGGAAAAGCTTCTAAACTGTTTCAGATGACAGGGCCGGGTTAGTGAGGAAAGAGTGAACAGGCACTGGGGAAACCAATCAGATGCCCGCTGTGTCTGCACATTGCTACCAGGTCCATAATGACCGGTCTGTGCCTCTGAGTACTTCCATGGCCACCAGCAATCAAAAGAGTGGAAATGCCTCGCTGGTGCCCGGGATCTTTGTACAGCCACGCGTGGTGACATAACCTCCTGGGGCCCAGCTGGACACTCGCCCATAATCAGGAACAAAAGCTAACAAGATGTTTCAGTGTATGCGTGTGAGCCCATTCTGGGGGCCTAAAGCTACCCACTCAGGAGCAATGTAGTGTAAGCAGAGAGGGACGGGGGCGGGGAGGGGGCAAGCGGGTCAACCTCATGAATTACACGCACGGAGCCGCTCAACTTCCAGCCATAACATCCAGATCCAAAGAGCGAAACTGCTAAACAGCTGGGGATCTCCATAAGCCACAAGATCAGGTTCTGGGCCTGATTTTAGGCTAAACATGAGACACGGCCATATCTGCCAGGCACTTTTACCATCAGAGTATTCTGGATGCTGTACTGAGTACTGTGATGATTATGCAAGTTTCTCTATGATTTCAGCAGGAGAGACGCTTGTCTTTCATAGCTTCTGATGATCTCTCACTGACACTGCTGGACATCCCAGAAATGTTCAGAAAGGGTAGATAGGACTGCCCAATCAGAGTACAGCTGACCACAACAGCCATCTCTATCATCAGCAACACCGTGTCCTAACTAGGCAAGTTTGTGTATAAGGAATGAGAAACAGAATCACAGTGAAACGATTAACGCTTACATTTCTCCATTCTACAACATCTTATTTCTTGGTAACTTTTCCTGCTTATGTAATACAAGCTCACTGTGAGCCTGAAGCTTATCCCAGGAAGCACAAGATAAAAGTCAGTGGACACCAAGGATGGGATACCAGTCCATCACAGGAGACACAGGCACTCACAGACAAGGGGAATTTAGAGACACCTGCTCACCTACCAAGATGCTTTTTAACTGCGGAAGTAAGTCAAAAAACCCAGCGGTAACCCACAGAAACACAAGGAGAACCTCAAACTCCATGAACACAGAATGGGATAAATTTGAGATCATAACACTGAAGGTCGGAGGCCACTAGTCTTCATGTCAATTTCACAGATATTTAAAACTTTACACGTCCTCATTAACAAGCAGCTTGCTGCAATATGGACGTCATAGTGACATCACAAGCCAGCAGTACGTGCATCATAGTGACATCACAAGCCAGCAGTATGTGCATCATAGTGACATCACAAGCCAGCAGTAAGAGCATCATAATGACATCACAAGCCAGCTGTAAGTGTATCGAAATGACATCACAAACCAGATGTGGAGCCATAAGGCACGGCTGCATATAAGGAATGAGTGCCCATCTTACATTACTTGGACTCATCAACAACAATCCTGTTAGCTCAATCCTGAATGAAACACCACAGGCTTCTAAAACCTAGAGATAATCTTTCCAAAACCAAGAGATTATCTTTCCTTGTTATCATACTTTAATTCCCTAATCAATCGCGGATCAAGTCAAAACAATCAAAACAATTAAAATGTTGTACATATCGAAGTTTGGCAAACAGTGGCTCTCTCCATTGGTTATTTGCGTAACAGCTCAGACAAAGCTGTTCTCTGTGATGTTGTTACATGTTTAAATACAAATCGACTTATTGTCACACCTGCTAAATTAAAATGAATGCTACCCACACCAAGGATTCCCGTATGGCCAGATTGACTGAATCGCTACAATCGTCCAAATAAATACATCCCACACCGGAGCCACTCCTTATATTAATACACTTACTCAACGTTAAAACCATCTATCCTCACAATGACCAGCCTAAACTGCAGACTCCCCCACGGCACATCCAGATGTACCCCTGACACCTTTGAAGATACCAGACCTCTCCTTCACCTTTCGAATTAAGGACAGGGTTGTGATGTCATAGCCAGTGATGTTACGAGATTGAAACAATTCATGTTGAGGCAGGTGACACCGCACTACGGTGACGCGTCCCCCTGTTATCACAACATATTTCCTGATGAGTGTTGGCAGACATCAAAAGCACAGGCTTAAAGAAAAAATAAAAGGAATGACAGCTGCGGAAAATCCACACACATGGATGCTTCCAGCCACAGTGACGTGGTTCCTCAGAATCAGCACCATGGTTGTATGAGGTCAGCCAGACCTGTAACCCCCCTTAATAAACATAAGCACTGACAGCACAGCAATACAACACTGACGGCTCCCAGAATCAGCACCGACACCTGGTTAACTGGCACCATCTGACAGCAGCTGACCGCCACACTGTATTAAACACCTTAATCCCAGCCAGATCCAAAGCCTCCGGTCCTGGGTCACTGTGACACCCACGTCAGCGCGCCGTCCCGCTGGGATGGAACTCGGTGTGGAGTCGCTGGATTCTTGTAGGAGTCTCTCCCTGACACAGGTGTGTCTTTTAAAGCAAGTTTTGTCAGCAGAAAATAATGCATGCACACCCTTTCCTAAACAGTACAATCCAGAAGTGACACTCACATGCTTTGCTATGAATTCCATATGCCACACAGGTCAGACTCCAAACACATTCAAGATAATTCAGAACTGAAGTTGCGAGTGAGAGACAGGTGTATCACAAACATAACCATGCACTCCTTTCTACTACCTGTTACTACTAAACCTGTACTATTCTGGAAACAGGCACGGGGCTATCTGAAGCTGATAAACCGTGAGAAGGTAAGCAGGAAGTGAAGCCGATGGCGAGTGGGATGGCAGAAACGTGCCACTTCTGCCCAACCTTGGATCGGCGGTGTAGAATAAAAAAAAAGAAAGCATAAAACGCGTGAGATCCGTGTAACTATTGCTACCCAGTGTCTCCACCTCCACACACAAAAGCACCCAGGAAGGGGGCTCACCTGGAAAGGTGCGTGATGTCTGGGGAGGATACGCGGCCGTGCCCCCGATCCGCATTCCCAGAGGGGCAAGCAGGAGGACGTGGTCCGTACCGATAAGCTGCACCCACGTTACTGAATTGCGACTAGGGACGTTTTCGGATCGACATGTAGAGACGTTTGCCCAGCGATCCCGAAATGAACTCCCCCCCCCACCCTGCGATCGGCTGTAGCGAGAAGCGACGCGACCATCATCGCAATGACAGGCATGCAGCATCGCAGCCGGAGGTGTAACCGCGCTACCTGGGCCGGTTAGTGGCCGTCAGAAGAAAGGAGACCGGCCATCGCTGACGGGCAGCGGGCTAATCATCAGCGCCGGGACCGTCTTACCTTCAGAGGGGTCCGAAAACGCCTGCGTCGGTGGGAAGGGGGTGTGCCTAGGTAAACGCAGCGCCAAGCGGACGCGGGTCCGTAAGGAGACAGAAATGGCAGAGTCCCCGAAGGCGTCCGGCGGCCGCATGAATGAGCGTCGGTGACGTGGAGTCTCCGCCCCTTCCGTGTGAAGGGCCGCCGTGACGTACCGCTCTCCTTCCTGCGAAGGCGCGAGCACCGGGATCGGGATCGGGATCCGGATCAAGACCGGGAATGGGATCTCCATTGGGAGTGGGATCGGGATCAGGACCGGGAATGAGATCTCATTTTGGGCCGGAAACGAAAATGGGATTGGGGACGACAAATGCATTTGCACCTGGACCGGTATGATGCCATGACACTGCGGCAGCACCGGTACTGTGTCCGGTATTGGGACCTGCGTGCTTAGGACTAGCATCCTCCCGGGGGCTCGGAACGCAAGCTGTGCATAACGCGATGTCAGCGCTGCTCACATTGTTATTGTTTGGGTTTAAGGTAAGGAACCAGCGGTCATGAACCTGAAAGAGAAAGGTGAATTTACCTTTGAAAGTTCAGTAATATTCTTTTAAGGGCTGGTTTATTGTTATTAGGCTTTAACTGGCTTTTTCATATAGATCATTGTTTCTATAGGTTCTTTGCAGTGACTGTGAATGGTTATAACGCCCTATGTATAAATCACTGTGTATTAATGCAACTGACATTATCGTAAGTACCTTACAAGTTACATAAAGTCACATACAATAAATGGTCATACACGTTGAATCTTTGGTGTCACCAGTGCTGATGCCAGAACAAATCTGACTGGGGGTACACGGGGGTTTGACGGTAAATGTATTACAACAAAGGTCGTTTCCAAGAATTGCAAGATACATGTTGAATAGTTATAGTTCATCCCCTGTTAAACTATGCTCAAATAATTGTTACACCCAGGGTCGGCGTCATGGGGGGAAATTCACGGGCCGAACGCCACTCCCGAAGACACCGTCTTTTAGGCTATTTATATTTTTTAATAAAAATATTCATCCTAAAACCAATAAGCCCTGTTTTTCTCAGGTGCGTGGCTCCGGATCTTCTGCTTACTTAACGCCCCACTTGTCCACCTTTAACATCGAAAGTATCTAATAAATATTCGTCTTTATATAGCCCTTGTATATCTAAAACGACCTTCTACGGCTATAAGTTCAATCGGCGTGCAGTGGGGCGCTGTCGTTCTTCCATTTAACCGCCAGGTGGCAGCCAGTGTTTTCCACATTGACAGTCTATTGACTAATCAGTCTATTGACTAATAGAAACAGTGATGCATAATTGGTGATGGTCTTGAGGCACAATATATTGGCATGACGCGGAGGCCTCATCATTCAGACCAGTGACCATCCTATTCTCCCAGCAATTGACAACAAAACCATCACCATGTGAAATTCTTATTCTGAGGTAAGCCCTACCGATACTTCGCATAGTAAACATCAGCTTTTTATGCAGACATGACTTGGATGTGTGGGATTAACTCGACAGGGGTTCCTTTTCTACCAAGCTAATACATTTAGAAGTAGTATTTTGTTTCAAAAGTACAGAAAGATTGGTTGTGTCCTCAAGTCTAACAGTAAGAAGTCACTTGGAGATTCACTTCAGGCTGGGTGACCTTGGGGGGACAGGTATCACCACAGTGAGCTTGTAAAACAAAACCGGCAGAAATTCCCTATGACTATTTGCTGATGTTGGAACAGCGGCCTGTGGCAGCCAAGGCAGCAGGGGGTGCAGTCAGCTAAGAGTGACCTGGATCCAGCAGCAGAGTGGCACAGAAGAGGAAACCCTAACCCCACTGAGCAGCGTTGCAGCCCAACATCTATCTTGTGGTATTTAAGGCCTAACACCCCTACTGTGTGTTTGATGACTATTAAAGTGTGCCTACTCTTTCAAAGCGGTAAGGGCGGGGGGGGGGGGGGGGGGGGGAGAAATGTATCAAACAATTAAAAGCCACACAGGAATAGTTGTAGTTTATTTATATAAAACCCAAAAAAACAGCAACTTAAAAAAAGGTAGTTTCCAGAAAGACTACAGGACAAGCAATAGAAAGCTTTAGTGACAGAAAGCAGCTACGTCCATGACACGGGTCACCCTGTGACCTCAGCAGTATTGCACACAGATCTGCACGACGGCAAAGGAACACATGCTCATAAAGTGCTAGCATCAAAATTACACACATCCTTCCTACATTCAGTCAGAATCACTCTCAAGAACCATTTTGTAGATCAGCCTAAATATAGCAGCTAATAAGAGAACCCCACCTTTCACATTGATAGTGTTAACTACAGAAAGTGACCATGAAGTGACAGTGGTACATTCCGTTTGCTCCCCAGATCGTGATGGTACATTCTATGAAAGTCCCATGTTTTGAAAACCAGGAAAGAGACCGGTCACTGGCCTGAATTCCTGACTGGACTGAAAAGGGTTAAAAGCAAATTTAATGGTTTGTTTTCACACCAATAGAAAAGTAAGCAAAAATCACTTTGTTTCCTTGATTTTTTAGAGGGAAAAAAAGAAGATTAAAAAGGTAATAGCCACCACAACCATATCATTTAAACACACTATAAAGGGGACAAACACAAAGACTCATCATCCCAGGCAGGAGATGAGATCTTGTGAATGTCTAACAGAAGAGACCCTTTTCCCCTGTGATCTATCAAAACATGGATGTGACAATTCAGAGCAGTTTTCACATTTTAAAAGTCACAAAACAGCTTTTATAAAACAGAAAAACACAACGAGCCCTCGTGTAGGTCAGAGACATTAACAGCGCCGAAGTACGCGAGTTTGGTTTTGCAGAAACCGGCAACGCCTGTCAAAGGTCAAAGACAGACCGTGCAGGGGTGTATTACAGCGTTAGAGCAGGGCTAGGAGGTAGGCAGCAGAGCCCCCCTGAGGGCTGGAACCTGAGCTTCTGCATGCAGGCCTGTGGCGCCCTCACCGCCACACCCAAAAGCCACCTGGGCCAGAGAACTTTCTGGAACACCCCCATCTCCCTGGCGACACTCCTTCAGTAAGGTGCACATGTTGGAGAGGCGTCTAGCACCGCAGGGACAGTCAGACCTGCCACGTCCCAAGGAAACACTCTGGGAGTGAAGTTGGCGTTTCTAGCCAATGCACCAGGGAGACTAGGATTACACACAGATTTTAAATATTTACAGCCAAGTCTCATTTCTGCACCTTCTGGTCACAGATACCCAGCGCATTATGAGAAGACATCTCTAGCCTCAAAAGGTTTGGTTACTGGTAATGTGTCTTACATGCTGGATCAGAACCATCCACCAAGCAGCCCTAACTAATTAAACGCAGCACCTCTCAAAGTACGTTCCAGCTGCTCTTCAGAAACCCTCCATTTTGTATTTGCACTCAAGCTGCAAAGTGTTTCAAGTTGTGAAGCTAAACATAGGGGTTATTTTAGTGTTTTGGGTAACTAGGTAGTGATAGGACAGGGTGGTCATGTGCTATGTGCAGAAGTCTGAATTTGGACACCCCTCAAATCCGTTTGTGTCATGTGACCACAAAACACCACACCGATCAGTGACCAAATACAATGTGCAAAGTGACGATCCTAGTGAACAACTCGAACTACCACCATCTGGAAGATTTACAAACGCTTTTAAAATCAGTTTATTTCACATGAACATTGCAAACCGGGCGAAGCAACTGAAAGTCAGGGCTTCCGTTCAGCTGTTTTTTTTTGGATGGGAGGGGAGATTAAAGTCATATACGTCATTCTTATGAGGGTGCAGGCCAGGATCTGTTTGTCCCGTCAGGGTGGCGGGCAGGGACGCCGCAGTGAAGGCCTCTTACTGCAAGGTGCACTGAAAGAAGCCCGAACGTAAGGCGAACCCAAGGATCCACCATCTGCTCGGGGCTGGAAGGCACAGCAGTGATCGCACTCCAGGTTAAACATCACACCGTCCGCCCCGACCAGACGCTACATTAGAGACGTTTCAAATCCATACAGCTGAACGCAAAGATTAAAATACAGAGCAGACAGACAACCAACCGCCAAAGACCGCCCCCTGCTCGCTCTCCTCCCGCCACAGCGCCTCAGAAGACGGCAAAGACAGGCGAGTAGGCGGGGCACCCCCTAGTGGTCTGCCATCGGGTACTTCAGCCGGCGGTCTGCGACCATCTTGTCGAGGTGCACGGTGCCCCCACCCATCAGGCCGAATGCGGGGTACATGATGCCCGAGCACTCCACCTGCCTCTCGTACAGGCACCTCATGGTGTCGGCGTCGTAGAAGGAGACGCGGCCCTGCTCGTAGTCCAGGCACACGCCCACGCGCCGCGGCATGGCCAGCATGCGGTTGCCGGGGTCGCCGGCGGCCTTGGGGATGAACAGACGGCCCATGCCCACCGTCAGCAGCATGAAGGGCTGGGAGACCTCGTAGGAGGCGTCCTCGCTGCCGCTGTCATGCCCGCTGTCGTGGTCGTACCTGCAGGAAGGCGGGGAAGCCCTTGGTGACCATATCGCATATCGACATCAACTGAACCTGACCCAAATCAGGCCGCCTGCCATTTTCAAATGCGACGCCTTTAAAGGGTCTTCCTCACGCTACAATTCAGCCCCCGTCCACTTGACAGAGACGCCCTCCCGTACCTGGGGCTGCTGGTGTCGCGGGGGCTGTGGAACCAATCCTGTAGCTTGGAGTCGGAGACCACGCCCACCTTCACCATGTAGGAGCTGGCCTCCACCCGAAAGGCCCAGAAGTGGCGGCCCTGGGAGATGCCGGTGTCGCCGACGATGTGGTCCAGGCTGACGTAGGTGCCCGCCTGCACACGCTCGGCCGCCAGCAGGAAGGGCAGGCCCGCCACGCTCTCCACAGAGTCCCGCGGCTTGCTGAGCACCAGCCGGTCCGGGCTGAAGCCACATTTCTCGCTGAACAGGAAGCCGAACACTGTGTGCGCACACACACGCAGATTTTACTTTGGACAGCAGGTGGCAGCAGTGAGGGATTCCGATTAAAATACTGGAGGTTAATGGATTCTAATCATCATTTACAAAGCAACAGAAACCAGCTAAATTAAACGACTGAAATTTCATTCAGTCTAACCATAATTAAATCACTCAAAATGCCTGTTCATGGCTGGGCAGTTTAGTGTAGTCAGATTCTGAGATTTCAGGCACACAAAACTGGCCCAGGAACCATCAGTAACTTACCACCACCACCCGCCCCGAGACAGTTTTAATCTTACTTATACTCAGATGTAGTCAAGCAGCACACATTACAGCCTGATTTACCCCGATGTTAGAAGGAACCAAACTGGCCAGAGGGGGGCACTGTTGCCCATCGTATATTGACCGGCGATTCAGCATTAAAAGCTAAATAATGCTGAAGTAGTAGAATGTGAAAAATGTATTAACGTCCCAAATTGTGCAGGTTCATCCATTTCCGAGCAAGCCTGTTCAGCCAAAATCCATTTGAAAAATAGAGCACAAAAAAAGAGCCAAAGATTTAAACTCCTCTTGCAAGATTAAAGTACCTTCTTTTTGGGATCAGTCAGTCTAAATCAGGTGGCATTTTCACACCTATTCACCACACTCACCACGCCACCCTGCAGCCCCAGGCCTACACAGTGAAAGCTCAGAGCTCGTTTCATTTAAACACGCATCATTAAACATCTACTGCTTTCGATTAAACCTGGGCTATTCGCTGTCCCCTCAATTTCCATAGCACTGGCGATGTGTATAAATGTCATGCTATAAATCAAGTGGGCTTTTTATTTTTAAATCCATTAGTAGCTGAACCTTCAATTGCTGCCTAGCCAGTCAGACTTATGCAAGGCTAATACAATGGGGGTGGGGGGGGCACGTTTCTGGCCGTTTCCCAGGAAGAAAAGCCGACATTCCTGACAAGCCACTTGTCTTCTATAGTTCCAGAATAAACAGCATGTGCAGAGTACGATTAAATCCTGCAGTAGCCTCAGACGGCTCGTTTTACTTTATGACACCATAACAGGGGATGACTTAGGGTGCGTATAAACCGAGGGTCTCCAACTCCGGTCCTGGAAAGCTACTGTCCAGTAGGTTTCTATCATACCCAGCTTCTGATGAGCCAAACCTGTTCTCAGGTAAATACCAGGAGCAGGTGTGGCTCATATAAAAGCATATAAAAATCACATAAGCATATAAAAATCACCACCGGCCAGCGGGAGGCTCAGGCACCGGGATATCATTCTGCTTACTAGGTCTAACCTCAGTGGATCTGATCTGAATCAAACACAAAATTCCATTTCAGATTTTCCCATTAAGAATGTCAGTAGCAGTCAATACGCAGCTCTCAGGTGAAATCACTCAATTACACATTTGGGAGAGACGCCATAATTAACAAGCTCTCATTGTCCTTTTCCTGATGAAATGTATACAAGAAGAATCTTCATTTAAATCCTGATAACGTATGATCACTATCCTACACAGAACTGGACGTACAGCCAACCCCTACATGAAAGCTCCTCAGCCCAGTCCCTGTCAAACAGTCCACTTTTTGGCCCCCTCCCAGCTCCCAACACTCCCTGTCCAGGTACTCAGTGTCCTTGTTTGGTACATTCATTGATTGGTTGGACTGGGTTGAGAAATGCATTGAAGAGCGACTGTACAGCCAGACGCTAGATCATCCAGATTCAGAAGAGCTGTGCGTCAGACCCTCGAGTATCAGTCACGCGAGCTGCCCTTCCTGAACGGTCTACAGGCAGAAGGTATGGCGTGACAGCAGGAAAGCATGATGGTTAGCGAAGGGACATACCGGGCGCCGGCGGGGTGTGGAAAGTGACCTCGGGGCTGAAGGGGCCGCAGATGCCGTTCCGGTAGGTACGGACCCGGAAGGAGTACACGCTGTCATTGTCCAGGTTGGAGACCACCGAACTGGGGCCATAGACGCCTTCGCTGCTCTGCCAGCGAGCTGCCTCTTCGCCGCGCTCGCCAGCGACCACCTTCCGGTACTCCAGCTCCTGTCGGTCCGTCGGGGACGAGTTGCCCGGAAGCTGCCAGCAGATCAGGCCCTTGTTGTAGACACGGCTCTGGGACCTGTCGATGATGGGGGGCTGGGGCACTGGAGGGGAGAGATACGCCTCAGAGATGCTCCAGAGGCCCTTGAAAGGAGGAGTTATATCCACATGTTGGGTGGGGGGGGGGGGCCACAGAAACATGCAGTGTGCTTCACAAGCAGCCAACATAAAAGTCACATATTATAAATGAGAAGCAGTTATGGTCTGTTTCAATACAAAAAAAAAAAAAAAAAAAAAAGGTTTTTTGATCTATAACTGATTGCTTGTTTAAAATAGACGTTAAATATAGTGTGCCACTTTAATTCCTGTAAACAAGGCTGAAGGAGAGAATTTGATTTGGGTGGGGGAAGAGAAAATTTTCCCTCCATTTAGATGAACTTAAGCCAAATTAAATACCAAGGGGGTAGAAATCTCCCCTAGTCCCTATACCTCTGCCTACAAGTAATCACATTTGAATGTTAAATAAGTGGCATGTTTTGAAGTCTTAAAATATCACACTTAGCATTTTTTCCCTTCTGTGGCCCTCCATCCATGCGCAGACCCCCTAAATTGGCCCCCAATCATCAAACCTTTGAAAGCCTCTGATGTATGTGTTCAGAAACCAGGCTCCTCTGAGAAGCGTCACCAGCTACATGAAGCTTCACATCCAGGCCCGACAGCCACCCGGACGCCAGTCCCGCTGTCGCCAGCCTCTCTGCCCTTTGGGCTCAAAGCAGCCGTTTGTTCCAGCGCCCCATCCCTGCGGCGGTAGTTTGCGCCGAGCAGAGGTCAAAGAACGTTTTGTATTGTAAACAAAGGAGATCCTTAGCGAAGTTCTCCTGAACATCCATCACCTGCGTTAACCAGACAAGAACTAGGATGTGTGACCCGGGTTCTACAGAAATCAGGAACAATAGCATCCTTCAAGGCCAGTCAGAAGGGCAGAATTCTGGATCTGCAGCAGAGGTATAAAATTTAGAATGGATCTTAGGTGTTTACTCACTTCTGACCTTGGACTGAAATACTATCCCCATCCATATCCTGAGACACAAAACACAACATCTTCCTGCTGCATCAGGCAGCCCATTAAAACATAAACAAAACATTTTGTTTTCCTAAATATAATCAGGGGTTTAGTCACACCAGGAGCAGATATTAAAGTGGCAGCAGACAGATCCACTATTGATGTACACAAAGCCGGAGGTGTATCGACATCAAATCACTATTCTGCTTTGAGGAATCCTACGGGAAGCCCCTTCCAGCAGCTCCAAGCAGACAGGTGCAGCCTGACTCTCCAGGGGAACTGAGTCTAGTTAAACAGCAGATCATAAAAGTACATCAAGCAACCACTAGAGGGCACTGCCACAGGAGCCTGTGACCTTGGGGAGGGGAGGCTGGGCTGAGTCACGGTAGCATCCCATCAACCTGGAAGTTCATTCAGGCTTCCGAATGAAAACAAAACCTGGTCCCCGAGTACCAAGTTGGGAAACACTGATATGAGGGATTAGCATAGACTGGATTGCTCAAGGGTGCGATTAAGTAAGGCCCCTCTTTGGAGCCGTGTGACCTTTGCACTTTCTGAATGTCTGCACACGCCCTCTGTTTTGCATTCATTTGCATAACCTGCACAACACACACGTCACACTCAGATATATGCAAGCCAGGTTTGAAAGTTCCTTATGTACAAGAGTCAGATGTTCTGAGTAATATTTAACCATCCAGGAAGCTCTGTGGTTCACCTGTGGTCTCCTATCCCCAGAATAAGGGCACATTCATTTTGCCTGGGGGAGGGCAAAGGCTGCTCATATCAAACGGGCTCTGTGAGGACACACAATGAACTGCTGCATCAAGACACATAATAAACAATGCACTCCCAGAATGCACTGCAGCGCTGTCGTTTAACCTAGCATATAATAGAGATGATTACTGCTGAAACTAGAAGACGAATAGTTTTATACCGGTAACCACAGCTCTAGGTTACTAGGCTATGCCACACTGATCAGACCTAGAACAGTGAGATTGGGAGAGATCACTCACCCCACTGATAATGGAGGACTTATAATTCTCTCACAAAACAAAGTAGCCCAGAGCAACCAGAACACTATAGATTCAAATAGGACAGGCTTCTGTACCATTGAACATAGCGCTTTGATTGAACTGATAATTATATACTCAGGTTTTTGAGTCAATGATGAACCAGTGGCATGAATCTCAGTATTGGACTCCTGATGACCATGAGATTGGACACCCCCATGTCCAAGATGGTGTATGGAAGAATTAGGCACACGGTGTCCAACCCAGGTTACAGCAGACCAGCGAAAAGCTTACTGGATGAGGTCAGGGTCAGGACCATAGCTAGGAGGTGACTGCAAGCGGCGCTAAGCTCACCCGCGTTGCCGAAGCAGAGGTCCTTCAGGAGGGACTCCTCCTTAGACACATCCAGCACAAAGTCCGTGAAGGTGGGGTCAGCTGAAGGGTGGAATGTCTTCACGGACTCGGTGGCCTTCTGGATGCTGGGGCAGAAAATCAGACAGAAATTAGGTACTGAACTGCTAGCTTTTAAACATCTCAAGGAGATGAACATGGAACAACAGGAGCTGAAAGTGGGAATAAACACCATCAGAAGCTTTGGAAAAGCATCCCAAAGTAAAAATAGTGAAGATGGGTTTACCAAGATGAATTATATGAGGGATTGGCACAGACAGGCTGGCTCAAACTGCAGTAGTAATTGAGATTTGCTTACACAAGCTGCTCCAACACCAGCTACACTACAGACAGATTCACACCTGACAGAGGGAGCTAGGCAAGCAAGAAAACTGGGGCCTAAAATTAGTTCCCTGACCTCAATAGTGAGCTAAAAATGGGATCATCAGACTTTGCGGCAATGCTCAAGCATCATGGTCTGAGTTGCGCCAACTGGCAGCTGAAGCAGAACCAGGCATCTCTACACTGACCTCCCACGTGAGGCCATTAGACACAGCATTCATAAGACAGCCTAAGCTCCACCCCCATACCAATTCACAAGTCACTCTCCTTGTCCCGTACGATGACCATGCTGCAATGGAATAAACCAGAGAAATATAAACTGGCCAAAATACTCAACATCACACCATCATGCCAAACCCATGGAGACGGTTACCGGGTATGAAGCTGCTTGGCAGTCTGGACGAAGCAGGACTGGTCGGTCTCTTTCAGCACCTCCTGGGCGTAACCCACCAGCCCGCTGTTCTCCAGCATGCCCTGGTACTCCTCCACCTGGGCCCTCAGCTTCTCCACACGCTGGGTCTTGGACTGCGTGATCGACTGCAACATCTCCGCCCTCCTGTCCTGCAGGATGCTGAAGAGACGCTCAAAGTGCTCGTTGACCTGCCTCTCTGCCTGCTCACCATTCTCCTGTCACACACACACACACAACAGAAAAGCGAGTGTTCGATCAGCAAGCTGTTGACTAAGACCCTTCAGGCCAAAGGCTGCAATACAACATCAACAGAACTTCAGACATTCACACCCAGAGAGCCTCCAACAAACCCAAGTCAAATCTTAAAGCTCAGAATTGGAAACTATTCAGAACAAATCAGTATTTATGGGATACGCGTCAGCCTTTAGCAGTTACATGTTGACCTGAACTCCAATGCAGGTCAGATTCATCTCTGATGCAAATTCTGGTATAGTTCTGTGTAACCATAGATACCAGTCCTTCTATAGCGCTTCTTGAAAGCCAACACTTAGGAAGACTAATGGCATCTTCCAGAGCCTTTTCAGCAGATGCCATCTTGTTTTTTTGAGATTTGCACAAGTGGAGGTGAAGCACAAAGATGCACACATTAAACCACACATGGGGGGTTCTGCAGAGGACCACCCTGTGGTGTATGGGCATCAGGAGTCACCTGTCCAACCAAGGGTCATAGTGTCTTGGTTCTCAATTAGTAATCAACATCTCTGTCCAGTAATGAAGGACTGGCTCTCACAAAAAACAGCCCAGCAGAGTCTAGCGAAATCAGCCAGCTTGTGCCACTCTTACCCTTTAGCGTAAAGTACTGTCCTCTGGAGCTCTTTTCATAGGGCAGGTTCACCATTAGGAGCCCAGAAGCCCAATAAGTAAACTAGGTCTGTTTATTTATACTCATGTACCAGCCCAGAACCCCCAGATAAGCCTCAGAACAGATACGGGAATTGTAAACGCTGGGCTTATTTATTTATAATCCTGTACCAGCCCAGCACCCCCCAGAAGCTGAGCATCGAAACAGATACGGTACCACTGGCACAGACCCACCCCCACCTCGCTCAGCTGAGCTCAGGAGTCTTCAAACTGCCAAGTCAGTGCAGAAGATGCTACCAGAGGTCATTTTCCAGGCTACTGAGCAGGTTCCACACAGAACAACATCCTTTACCCACAATGCCGATTCTTCTGTAGTCATTGCCAGGCACAGCGAGCATGCATACACCGTCACCAAAGACTTCAAGAGCTTTTCACATTTTACTCAGTTTACTAAAGGCTATAAAATTGCTTAAGTTTTAAATTTAACCTGTCATAAAACAAAAAAAGCAATCTGAGAGGGGGTGACATTTTAAGAGAGAGCCACCTCCTCCACCTCCTCGTGCGGCTGGCCTGTTCAGCATCCCACCCTGTGCACTTTATTGCCCTCCTGCCATGATGTAGAGTGGGGGGTTCACCATATCAGGAGGCCACATTCAGCCTGACCCGAGAGGACACCCTTTGGAAGGGTCCCAAGTCCCGGTCCTGAAGCAAGTAAATCTGCAAACTGTGCCCTACAAGTTCCTCGGGACTTCAACGCAAGAAAAACGCATCATTACCGAGCAGCAAACTCAAGCTCTTCTTAGGCAGAAACGCACAGGTTAGCCCGTAGCACCACACCATGCTCTCCATTACATGACCATTGATTTAATGTTTACTTTCCACAGACAGGCACATGACACCACATATCATTCCCAACATCTCTAAAATCATTACACTACAGTCATTCACGTGCATGCAGCACATCTAGAACCTATCAGTGGTAAACGAAACCAAGTCACCGTTTTACTAAATGAATCTCGTGGAGGGGGTTGGTCAGTCGATAAATGTGCCGTTTACAACCTCATCAGTTCGCAGGAAGTGCAGGAACACTATGCTGACAAAGGTTACACACTATATTTAGCCAAACCCATGCTAATTTGGTTGAGGGGCGGAGTTAAGGGAAGCAATTTTTCTTGCTACAGCAGGAATCAGAAGCCAGAACTCAGACAAGGTCGTTAAAGCGGCATTCATATGCAAATGAGCGGACGCCGTCAAAGGTTTACATTCATCTGATTAACTGGGCTAAGGCCCGCTATTGGGGGGGAGCGGTCTCTAGGGCTCCCATTGTCTGCGGAATGTGGGCCTCATCTGACTTGCCAGGGCCCCAATCCCAGGAATCCCTGCTTATCTGCATACGCCGCAGGGGCATGAAACCGGACTGAAGCAGGTTAGGAGAGGGAGCCGTAACCAAAGCTTACAGCACTGGCACGGTCAACTGATGCCGTCCTGCCAGAGGGACGGAAACTCACCTCCGTCTGATTGATCAGCACGTCCAGTGCTGAAATCTGAGCCCGCACTTGGTCCTCCTTGCTGATTAGGTAATGGATACTTTTTGAGAGCTTCTCCTGATGACAGAACAACAAAGTCCATTGCAGTACTGGCCTCTGTGGTAGAAACGTTATCTCCGACCAAGCGATTCCGGTTTAGAAAACCCAATATGCCCTTTGTCCTAATCAAGAGACACAGCTTCATGCAAAAACAAACGGTCCCATCAAATATGGATGGGTCCAGCTGACTACATGCTGAAACACAGGGGAATTAGACCCTGCGACCCCCTGATAACACTGGATTCATGAAGCTTTCCTTTGCTGAACTCGTTGATGAAAGGGAAGGTGCATTGTGTGGTGAGAGATGCCCATCTTAAGGAATATCTATTACTAGCAAGTGGAAAGCAGTACTCCAAAGCGTGGGCTGCATGACAGTGAAGGTACAGCATAGTCATTGTAACCGTCTCTTACACCAAGCTGAATCTACCGGCATAATGGAAAAACGCTTAGTATTCAGGGAAAGGTCTATATGCTGATGGAGACGGCTGGGAATGGGGACTCGGGGGTGGAGAGGCCGGGCAGCACGCACCTTGAGGACCTTGTAGGCGTTGCTCATGGAGGTGACCTTGTGGTTGGCATGGGAGCCGCCCAACTTGCACAGGTGGCACACGGGACGGCGACACACTTCGCAGTACATGTTGACTTTCTCCATCTCGTGCTCTGGGCACATCAGCACCTGCAGGATGAGGACGTGGAGAGGCTAAAGAGAAACGACTCCAGGAAGATGCCCACGGAGAGCTCTCCTCTAGAGAAAGAACAGGCAGGCCAAGGAACTAAACTGCCCTTCCAGAGCTATCCATGGAACAAATGGGGGAAAAAAAAAAAAAAAAAAAAAAAAAAAAAAAAGGGAAAAACTGACTAGAAAAGGACAGATGATGCAAGACCACAGCATTTCCAGCACTGGTTTCATAAACCAGCAGCAGCGTATCCCCAAAATAGCTCCCGACACTCCCAGTAGACCAAGGCGGCCCCTAAGCATGCTTACCTCCTGTCAAATGACCGTAGTCTCCCAGGCTAAATCACCAAAGCGTCCCACTTTGTGACAGCATGTGTGAACTGCAATGCTGAAGGCAGCATTCAGAGCCTGGATGGTTTTCTGCCAAATTCATTCCCTGAGCAACACAAACTATGGCACCAAGCTTAATTTAAGCCTGTCGGTTTAAATTCCTAAGCAAGGAACTTAACCTGACCCCCTTCCTGTAAATATCTGCTTATATGAACAATGCCGACGTAATCCGTGCCCGCCCTGCATAATTCCTAGGCCCGGGACAAGATTATTTCAAATCGGGGCCCCCCATGATGCACAGTACCACCTACCAGGGCACCCCCAACTTCTCCAGGACCCCTCAACATGGCAGCCCTGCAGTAACCTGTCCGTCTACATAGATGTGCACGTGTCAAGCAGGTAAGGAATGCAAGTGACGGCGAATAACCTTGGGGCGGAAGTTGAGCGTGGGGCCCACGTACTCGTGCTGGGCCTTGGGCGTGCCCCAGGGGTGGTTCATCTTGAAGCACTCGTTGCAGTAGCTGGCCTTGCAGTCCATGCAGCTCTTGGTGGCCTCCTGCGCCGGCGGCTTGCACGCGCTGCACATGATGGCGACGGCGGCGCGTGCAGCCTGCCGGTAGCGCTCCACGATGCTCTCCAGCGTGAAGTTGCGGAAGAGCATGCTGATGCCGCGCTCGCCCAGATCGATGTCGTGCTGGCAGCCCGGGCACGGGAAGGTGGTGATGCGGGGCGTGACCGAGAGCGAGGAGCGCCGCCAGCCGGGCGAGGCCGTCGAACCTGGGGACGACGGTACGGGTGGAACGGCCGCGATGAGTACGGGGAAGTGGGGGGGGAGGTTTGGAGCAGCAACAGAGAGGAAAGAACTGAAAACATTGCCGTGCAGACAGAAAGAAAACAAACAAGCCGTTCCCCGACTCCTGAGATTACAGGGGCCCTGGCAAAGGGCCGCGGGTACAGGCCGGGCTGCCCAGCTTGTAGAAATGGGCTGCAGTTTGTCTGGGGTACGCCGCGGCTCACAGCTAACAAATGCGTTTTAAACCAAGCACCACATTTTACAGCCTGAACGCAGCTTTCATTCCCAAAGAGCACCTGCCCCGCAGGGGACTGTAACCACGGATGCGGGGCAGGGCTTGCACCCCAGGGATAACCAGTAGTCTCTTTGGCAACGGCCGTGCATGAACTAAAGCAGATGGAAAGGCACGTCTGACAGGGTGGGGAGTGGGACACACATCTGTATCTAGCAGTTAGCAGTGTGGCTCAAAGGGACTTTACAGTTACACCCCCCAGTATTGTTTATTATTATTCGGACACTTTTTTCCCCAAAGCGACATGCAATTGAGAAACAGGGTCAGCCAATCCCTGCAGCATTTAGGGATTAAGTGCCCAACTGTGACATCACTCCCGACTCAGAGATTCGTACCGGCAACCTTCCAGTCACGGGCATGGCGTCCCGACCCACTCAGCCACTAACTGGAAGGTGGAAAAACTCCGAACAAAATGCTGGCTTCTGCTTATTGTGTTTAACGAAAGCCTTACACAGCGTAGGCGTGAGGAACTATGAGAACGTGCTATGAGGACACAG
>JAODLC010000044.1:6654764-6679393 GCA_026781145.1 Hippopotamyrus pictus
TGGGATTGGGGGTGGGGGGGGGTGGGGGGGGATTCCTGTGAGGAGAGAACCCTGTGCTGCAGCCTGTCCTCTGCACAGTAACCCTGTGTTAAATCAGGTTGTGTTACATTGACTTAACGCCAAGCCAACAACTAGGGTAATATTCATGGCAAGAGTATATGGATATTAAAACAGACTGACTAAAATACTAGAAGCAGTTAAAACAACCATAAAAGAGGCATAAAGATACCTTTCGATAAATCTAAAAGCCTCTGGTTTGACTTTAATAAAAAGCTCTTTTAAAGAGTCAGTAAAATGGTATCGTCACCCAAGGGAGTCAAAAGAATGGCAGTATACTATGGATGACACAATAAAACGTGTTTAACAGAAAGGAGTTTTTCCACGTAGGACATACAGGTGGATCTTCAGCTGTAAGTAAAAACCTGTGACTCAGCCGGGCAATGCCCGATATGACACCTCGTACAGATGACCTGGTCCCGAAGTTACCATCAGTGGGGTCTGAAATCAAACGGTCAGGTTGGTTCATTAACACAAAGACACACAGACACAGTGAGACTGGGGGCCACAGGATGAAACACGGCCTATCCACACCAGCACCCGCCACACAATCCCATCCCAACTGTGCCTCCAGTGCATGATATTCACTGTAATACATTAGGGTGTGGACAGGCACATATAATTACAAAGCCAACAGCGTTTAAACATCAGGATACGTCTTAACCAAATATATCCCGAAACTGCATAACAAACATCCATCTCCAGTAACAGACATGTGGGTGTCAGGGGAATAGGATGAATAAGTACATTGAGCCTGGGACCACACCCCCACACACGCCCTGCTCAGGGTCTGGAGTGGCCACAGAAAGCCCGCCTTGTCTCCATCCGTGGCATTAAATATGAAAGAAATATGAGCCAAAAAATATCCTTCCCTGAAATGACAAAGTGCTGGTTTAAAAATAGCTTCATTCAGCAACCTATAAAAACACTTAAGCGTTATACTCGTCATCTTAACGCACACTTCACGCCTCTGAAACTGTCTATTTGTAAAAGCCTGTGGACAAAAGCTGAACAAACAATTATAACCTAGCCTACTTGGAGATCACAATATCCTGTTAACTTTTCCCTTCACCACCTAAACGCCAAAACAGAAGTCAGCGTGCTGTGCTGACTCACACCGTATATATGAAACGATTAAAACCGCGAAATGCAATATGGAAATACAAGCGCACACCTGAACGCACGAGCCGGTCCAGCCTCTCCATGCTGGGAGAGGGCACTCTGGAGCGAGGGCTGCCGGGGTTGGAGGACTCGGAGCCGGCGTCCGTGCTGATGGAGTCCTCATGGTTGATGAGCAGCAGCTCTTTAACGCACTTGTGACAAACGCTATGTTGGCAGGGCAGGATGAGCGGGTGGGTGAACAGCTCCTTACATATGGGGCAGATGAGCTCCCGCTCAATGTTCCTGATCGGAACCTAAAAAGCAAATACATTTTGCGGCATTAAGTCGAAGTATCAGAAAGAAACGTATTAAAGCGTCTCCACAAACAAGCGCCCGGCGCAGCTGGAGAGAGACCTTCAATCAGAGGGGGGTTATGGTGCGGCATCTCTGGGAGTGGGAGATGGCAAACAGCCTAATACTGGTAAAAATTCAAATCAATTTGTTTTAAAAGAGGGTAAACGTAAATGCAATCTTTATAAACGGTGCAGCCCAAAAGGGGAAGTAAAGGTAAATAGCAGCAATGCAGAAGTTACTCCTAAGGAAAAAACGCCTGAAAAAAATAACAGATTAAACACCCACAGCTAGAAATGTAACAAATGTAAAAAAATACATTAAACATCCAAGTACTGTCCCTCTAATGAGAATGTTAAACTTGGGAGATCATCAGCTTTCTTTGGATAACTCAAGGTGCGGTGACTACGAACTATTCACATTTAATCATAAAAAAGTAAAACACGCCGCATTCAGGGAGCTTTAAACTTACCAAAAGGGAACTACGCCGCGAAACTGCCGACATGGTGCAAGGGTGAGTCCGACTTCGGCCGCAATCACAGACGCAACTTAACAATGAATGAAATAAAATGAAATGACGCGAAAGACGGCGGCTGGGAGGAGACTCCGGATCCCAAAAGGGACAATGCCGCAGCAGGACTCTTAAAGGGGGAGGGTTAGGGGCTTCCGATTGATTCCCAAAGCGAAAACCCCCGACATTGTTACACCATAAAGCTATGTCATGTGACTTATTGTTATCATCATCATCATAGGATATGCAAAACGTATGCTACACCTACACGCTGCTTGCTTAATACTGCTTTACAAAGTTATCCTTTTAACATAAGCCCGTTTTACTGGTAATAATGATTACATTTAGCCGATATAGACAGCATGTGTAATGTGTTTTTCCAATAAAAACCTTTGCGTTTATAAGAACGTTTTAGTGTATAAAACAATTACTGCTGCAGCCTGCGGTTGTATATGATCGGATGAAATTTCATGTGGAAAATCACCTTTTCTACCGGTGCTAGAAAGAAGACAATGAGCCCCCATTTCAGCTGCAAAGGAGGTCAGGGGTAATTAAATACAAGAGAATCTTCAAACAGCTATACTACAGGTCCTGGGGGAGTCTGATACGGTGACACAGACGGGAAGAGATGCTGGACTTGGCAGGTCTGTGTGATGTGCGGTGTGTGTGTGTGTGTGTGTAAATCTGCCCAACAGTCAGTACACTGGCGCATAAGGATCAGATCAGGAGCCGGACATGAGCTGTAATGTTACACGCACAAAGATCGCGTCGCATATTTCAGCACCTTAATAAATGAAAATTGTTTCAGTGAATAGCCGGATGTTTCTGCGGAGAAAGTGTGACACCTCTGGAGGCACAATACATCACCGACGGTGACAATCTTGCTTTCTTGCGACTCCATTTCCATTTTACACCGGATTGCATTGCCATAAAATGTCAGGGTAAACGCAACAAATGCTGGGACAGCATGTTTGTGATCACCACATATTTTTTAATGTACCGTATATAGACCTACTTTAGCTGTTTATAACACATGCCCCTGTACAGTTTTTTTCATCATCTGCGGGAGTACTCCAGTTTCCTCCCAAAGTCCAAAGGCGGGCATGACCTTTCAGGTGCATTTCGCTAGGTGTATGGCGTCCTGCCCAGAAAGTCATCAGCAAAATATCCTTCTCCTTCAGGAATGAGATTCTCTACATCATGTGTACAAAATCAGACCATCCATCCACCAGTCCAATTCCACACCTCCTGCACAGTAGAATCTGGTATGGAAAATTGATGGATGGATGAATTAATGGATGGATGGATCTACGCATGTAACCACATAGTAAAACAACGAGTTTGAACCCCTCTCGAAATTTGTCGGACCCCCTCGAAATTAATTTCCGGCTACGGGCCTCGATGAATGGAGGATGGATGGCACTGAATGAGATTTCATTAAAATGGATGTGCATGTTTGCGTACACATATAAGGGCGCTGTTTAAAGTGACGCAGCCCCATCTCTGCAGTTGCAACGTAACCTCAGGATCCCGTTATTGATTACAACGAAGACCCGCTGACTTACCTTGACTGTGCAATGTGCTCATCGATTCCAGGATGTTCTCCATGCTACAGCAAATTGCTTTAATCAAATTACACCATAGAGCACTGCAGTGAAGCAAACGAACTCAGTTTATCCAAGGGCGTCGACACAGGCTCTTTGTGGATCTCTGTATCACTGAACTAAGGAGTTTCAGTTCATACTCGCCCGTACCTATCGGGGTCCAGACTCCCACTGATTAAATTAATTTTAATTACACTTAAATAAAACAATTTATCAGCGCTATGATGCAGACTATATATGCGCTTCATGCAACTGTTTTAGTGGAACATAGAGGAACATTTAAGAAAATTCAGTACACTTGTGCAGAGGTTTTGCGCACAGAACGGTGAAATATTTTATAATTAACGAGCCTTCATATTTCTATATATAGAAATGGTAAAATGGGAGATGGGTTGACCGTTTTCGGATTAGCGTATTGTGGTGGGTTGGTCATTTTATAACGACAGCACTTAAAATGGAGCGTAGTAAATAGCCTATAATGATGCAGGCGAATTTAACGCGGACAGTTGCATACCTTACAGATGTTCCATGTCAGTAACACTTTCATATTGTCCAGATGCACTTAGCGATGCGTAACTTACTACTGTTTCCTTAAAGGTACATGTGCTTCACTTTGTGTTATAGAGAGCTAGCACCGTAACATAGTGTGAGGATATACAGGTACAACACAGATCTCTCTTTGTGTATCCCGTCAGCAATATGATGTACAATGCAAACATAAGGAATGTTGAAAATGATCTTAAGTCACGTCGCATCACTTTCATCAGCAAAAACTGTAACAAGGCTCTGGTATCGTAAAAGCCATGATACGCGCCTTAAAGACCTAACAATACGGCAAGGTGGGGCTAACTTTCACAGACTGCTACACATTCCCTGCTATTTAAGCAAAGTATTCTGCAACAGCAAATAGACAGATAAGCACATAGATAGGTAACACAATTACACGTTAAGACAGCAAGAAATAAAAACCCATTGTGTGGAAATTGTGGCTTTGATCATTCCACGTCAAAAGAATATGGCATATTTGTTATTTAGCATTTTATTGTTTTTGTAATAAAACATCTGCGCCCAATTACGGTTAATACCCACAAAGTTTCTTAAAATAATGGATCGTTCTCATGATTTGCCACTAATGGACATTATTCGGGGACGATCCGGCCCTCCTTATTACACAGAACCGCGCCAGACGTGAAATTACGCCCTGCTTACCTCGCCCTTTGTTATCCGCTCCACTATCGATCCGAATTCTGTCATATCCTCCGAGTCGGACATGTCTAAAGGTTAGGGGATTACGATGCGCTGAGACACAATACGATGCGATACTGCGCGATAGCATGTGGCAGACGTGCCTGTCACTCCCCGGGCCGGCCTGAGAGCACCTTGCGATCGGCACGCTGTTTCGTGCTGTGTTACAGTGACCACCCCCCTAGTAAGACGTTACGGTGTAACAGGCGCATCCCAAAAGCCTCCCAGCTAACATGATTAAATAGTAATCATCTCCAAGCGCAGACCCCGCCTCGCCCTCCATACTGGGGCGTGATCGCATCGTCGAATGAATCGATCCTAACAACATTATAAATACGATTGCGTTTTATAGACTGTCCCCTGTGTGCTATAATAATATTTTAATAAGTCCTTAAAACGAATAATTAATTCATAAGTACTGCCATTTCCCTGCGCCACAGTCTACGTTATATTCACCACACCTAATACTTATATGTTAATTACATCTATACGTCTCTTGTGGAACATTAACCTGTTGTATTAATCCAACGAAACAGCCCGGTTTAGGCGTGTTTATTCCAGAAAATAATTCACGCTTGGGCGAGGCGTATCAATAGGTAGTGGGTAAATGTAAGAGGCATGAATGGCTACGGTTTGGCAGATATAATACGCACCCTGAGCACCGTATGGTCAACAAAAAGAAAGGAGCGCAAATGACCGTGGGGGCGTGTCTCGGTCCGGTTCGGGTCAGAAACGCGCCGTGTGGACCGTAGGAGCTCGACAGCTGCACCCTCATCATTAATGATTGGGACTGGAGACATTTCGTTTTTACTTTCATATCTTTATCGTAGGCATACGTGAGCTCTTACCACTTGATCGTAAAACGTCACACAAAACTCTCCAGTAAACAATGACTGCATTTTAAATACATAGTAAAGTACTATAAATGTCCATGACTGATGGAGAATGGATTTACTAGTCCCCCTAATCACCATATGCGACCAGGCATTAATGAATGAAATCTGAGAGCCTTTGTGAAAAGCCTGTGAAGAGCCATTGACCCTGACAACAAATTAAACTGGCATTTCTGTGATACTGCAGAGAGCCGAGGCCCAGTTTGACACCCAACACTCAGCATATCTCGTACAGGAAAGTGATCTCTGGTCATATTGTCCTGGAATTGCTTTTACTAGGCAATTCAGCACTATAGCTAATATTCCAGACTACTCTCAAAAAGGGACCTTACACTATTAGGACCTCAGCATTTCACTCTGCTCGAGTAAATTAATATTGTGACTGAATTACTGATGGACACATGACAAACTGCTGGAATCTGCTGTGAAAAAAGTGTTTTTATTGGTGGTTATGTGGAAACTAATCACCTTGAATTTTGGCTGCACTTGTAGGAAATTAAGGGATTGTAAGAAATTAGATTGTCGTAGTTTAACCTCCATGGTAAAATGATTCCAGAACAAAGGCAGACCGATTCTTTCATGTGGAAAAACACTCTGGTTCCCCAACATCCTGCCTCAACAAGTCCTTCTAAATCTTCAAAGCTGCAAGCTACCTTTTCTTGCAGTCTTTAATAAACACACGAGGATGAATTTTGGCTCGCGCGGAGCAGACTGCCTCCCCCTTCTCCGCGCGCAATGTTACCCCCAGCGCCACCCTGACAGCCAACTCTCGCTGTTCGCAGCTGTCCGTCGTCTTCTGCCTGTCCAAACCTGGAACATTACACTTTCCCTGCAACCCAACCTGTTGATATTTCTGACACATGCAGGCATGTGGAAGGACACCCAAGATCATTCTGTGTACAAAACAGTGATTTAATCAAATGGACAGAGTTTATGTGGTTCCACGAAGCACAAAGCTAACATTTGTCGGTCTTTTAGCTCAGGACATATCCCAGCAGCCTTCACCCCAGCACGCAGGACAGGGGTGTTCGGTCCCGGGAGCCTGTGCTGGGTTTCCCCCCCCCCCACCATCTCACCGGTGAGAGACCGTCTTCTGGTACTAAACAGAGCTGCAACCTCACACAAATCATGGCAGACATGATCTTAAACCAGCCCCAAACCCCTAAGTGTGAATTCCACAAAGTCAACCATTAAGTAAGCCATGCCGTTGTTAAACACCTTCTGAACCAAAGGAAAAAACACCAGGAAAACAAAAAGTTAATAAAAAAGAAAACCCAAAATTATGCATAAAAAAAAAATGTGGGGGGGGGGATGGGGCGCCTGCTGAAATCCAGTGAAGCTAAACCTTACCAGTTCAACTGGGTCAAGTGTCGATTCACTGGCAGACGTTAATAATTGATGCAGTTGGACACGATCATTTATGCATGGTCTTCCCCTCCATTCGACACAACACCAGTGCCAACTTAAGCGACCCACTAAGGTTAATATTGCTAAGGTGGTGTCTGTAGGTGGGCCGGTGTGGCTCGGAGACGGGCTGGGGAGGCGGGCTGTCATGTGCAGGACTCGCTCCACGTCCGCTGCAGCTGCTGCAGGTGCTGGAAAGCCCTCTCGCTCACGTTGAGGGCCGGGTGCACGCGCCGCAGGGTGGACTCGCCGAGGAGAGAAAGGCCGCAGATGCCGAAGTAGGCATGCAGAGCGTCTGCGGTGGGCGGTGGGGTCATGGGGGTGGGAAGGGGCGGGAAGGTGCGGGAGAGAACTGGGTCAGAGTAGCGCGGGAAAACGCCCCACACGATCCCAAGGGACTGGGTCGGAGAGCCTTCAGCACCACTGCATGCCTAACGTAATCACAAATATACCGCTCACCAAAACCTGCACGGACGTGAAACTAGACATCCCCACTCACAAGCACGTTTCTCACCGATCCTTTCACTTCGTTCACACAGAAACAGGAACGAGTGGAGTCTTCCCCCAAACCGCAGCCCCCTTCATACATCAGCCATATGCAAATAACCTTTCAGAAGCATAAGGTCTCCCTCACCAGGACACTGGGAATATTTTTAATCAGCGTGCTTTACTGCCCTTTGCATCCGAGGAATGTTCCAGAATCAGCTTGGGTTAAAATCCATCAGACTCGCTCCCCTCCTGTCTATTTTCTCAGGCCAACACACCCACGACAATGAATGGAAACAAAGCTGGATCTTGTAACTGGACCCAGTTTCTCACCAGCATCCTTAAATCCATTCTGGACAATGGCCTGATGAATTAAAGATCCACCCCCGACAAGGCTACGGTTACACCGCGGTCTCCACTGATTACGGAGGGCAGGTGGGTCAGAATGGAGCAGATCTGCCGTGAAGTTACCTGGATGGCTGTCAGGCCACTTGGCGAACCCACCCACCAGGCGGTCCTGCGTCGACAGGATGTAGTTCCGGTTCTTCTCAAAATTAGAGTACTGGAAAACATCTAGCAGCTGAGGGACCAGAGGCATGGAATTAGAAAATCAGAGACTGACCCTTGGAGGCGACAGCGTATGAATCGGGGTCATTCACCTGTGGTAGTGTTAAGATTTACTGAAACACCGTGGGTTATTCCTCTGAGATTTCAGAGTACTCCCGCTAATTTGCCGTCTTTGCACTGGACTTAAAATTCCATTGCGATGTTGTTCATCGAGTCAAGTGCAGCCACTCAGAAGTACATCTGCATATATCAAGGACGACCCAGGACATGGGCAATTAAAAAATGACTTGGCTATAAAACTGTATGAAATACGCAGCTTCTCTAGTGGTGAACCCAGCCACTCTGCAGGAACCCTAACGCAGTGTTTCCAAACCCGGTCCTCGGGGACCCCGAGACGGTCCACGTTTTTGCTCCCTCCCTGACAGTTCAAAGTAGGGAGCCGAGAGGTAGCAAAAATATGGACTGTTTAGAGGTCCACTAGGATCAGTTTGAGAAACACTGCCCTAACAGATCTGAATGCCAAGGTTTTGCATGTGTCGCGAGACTCCCAGAACCAGAAATGACCAGAGCTACCAGAAATGTCCACCCCTGCACCACACGGTGTTGCGACGTCAACTCGAGACCGTGCGACGTTACCTGGAGGACGGCTCCGACCCAAAACGAGTAGCACGTGTCCACGGGCTTGTTGGGCCGGCCGTGGAAGCCGCTCTGCTGCCGCATGATGCACCAGCGGCGTATGCGGTTCAGCTCGCGCTCTGTGAGCGTTTCCTGCAGTTTTCCCATCAGGCACAGCGTTGCTATGGCGCAGAACGTGGAGCCTCCTGAGAAAAGGAGGTGGAGGCGCTTGGCTTAAAAGGCATCTCTCCTTGGCACCCTCAGTACTGGCAATTAATCAACTGTGGGGAATGTCTACCATCACTGCGCCCCCCGCAGGACAAACAATACCATAATTGTTAATAAGACTAAGGCAGTCGGTAAATCTGTCACCACATCTGCCTGGTGGAGGGGTCCTACCACCAGGAACAGCCAGGAAGTCACAGACGGGGACCAGAACTCTCACTTTCCGTCTGACACGTATAATTAACCACCCCGACTTTCTATTCGCACTGCAGGCAAGGTTATAATTCATGATTCTGAGCCGCAGCTTCAATATCGTGCCAAGGACCCATTAATCGACTCCCCCAAGTACCCCCCCCGCCCCCCCCGCAAGCCCTGCGGCAGTGGCGTCCTCGCCGTCTTGCTCCCCGGATGGTAGTGGAAAGGCCCGGAATTGGGCGTTATAGGTGAGGAAGCATCTGCTCTGTCATTAGGGTTTGCTCACTGAACACCCAAGCCGCACGGATGTCAGTCACTCGGGGGAAGAGTTCGCAAAACAGACAACGCTTTGTGCTAATTGTCTGAAGGTGGAAACTCCAGAACTTTCACCCTCGGTCTTTTCGGTCTTTGTGAGCTATGGAATCCACAGGCATGTACGTGTGGGTGCCGTCCAAATCTGAGAGGACCCTGACGAGAGAACACCGTAAACTCCACAGGTGTGACTGCAGCACTAAAATCTCATTCCAGATCAGCCATGTCCGTCTCCATGCCACCGGAGTGCTCGGGGGGGGGGGGGGGGGGGGGGGGGAGCCCCCACATCAATGCTTACATGCATGTAGACCGCAAGACATGCGATCACCTGGCCGTCAGCATCACTAGGTTACTTCTGCACTTGCTTAGGCCGCAGTGCATCATGGTTTTAACCCAGTCTCAGGCACGATACCTCACACTTCATGCACGCCACACGTGCCGCTCCATGTGAACTCACTCTCTACCTCCCAAGTGTGACTCTTGGCAGGAGGCGTACCTGGCCCAGACACGGGCATCCAAGAAAGTGCACGAGGCCGCCTGCCATACTCACCGTGGGACTCCAGGCCGGATCCCTGCCCAATTCCGTTGTCGTAAGACTGAACCAAGGACAGCGGGGGGGGGGGAGACAGAGGGAAGGAGACAGAGGGAGAGAGAGGTCATATTTTCTTAATGCCACCTCATCACATTCCGAAGTTTTTAAAGCATCGTGACGGGGAGGAAAGCCCTATTTTTAGTGACAAAGATTCACCGCGATGCTTCAGGGGGACACCGAGTGACAGAACGCGAGGCGTAAGGGCCTGATGGGGCACAGACACCGACCCGCGGGTGACCGGATCGCTGCCGACATGCCGCCCAGCACCGGCCGACAAACCGAGCGCGCTCGAACTCCACCCCCCCCCCGTTCCCGCCGCGCGCGCCTCCATTTACACTCTGACATTTTACTGGGAGACTGAGCTGAGCACAAGGACGCAGACCGGGGAATCCGGATAGTGCCAGGGAACCGTTTAGCTGAACGTAAGCATTACAGAAGACGCCATCGTACCGCAGATCAGAAACAGACACTGATACTGGTGACAGATGTTAGAGTCACTCCGGAGTGGGGGGGGACTGATTGGCTCAGGCATAAAGGGGAGGGGAGGGGTTATGGACCAATCCCAGGCCGGGTGAAGATCCTACAAAAGGCAGACTAAGAGGATTAGTCCATCAGGGGCTTCCCGTCTCAGCCCACAAAAGATTAAGAATAACCACTGACCACCTACGTCACGGCAGTTGCCAAGTGGGGAAGGAAACAGAATCCACTCCAGACATAAGGGAACATTTGGTTGCTAGGTAGTAGATTATGTAATCCACAGCGGGATTAGGCCGTACAGTTGGTGAACCACGTCCCACCTCCTTACTTCCTGTTTACTCCCTGAGGTCATGTGATCAGTACACATTCAACGGAGCAGAGGGAGTTTACAGGACTATTTTGTAATATTCTCTCTGTGCTTCGATGGTGCTCTTCCCCTGAATTAGGCATGCCCTGGGCGACAGCCAGAAACGTGTCCCGTGATTAACAGGGACCGGCAAGACGACAATTAGCCTAATAAACAGGCGTGTGAGGAGACTCCCTGAAACACCATAACCTCACATTAATCAGAAAAACAGAAGTAACAGTATCAACATGATTAAGGCTGAGAGCACATTCCAGCCCAGCTCAGAAATCTGTTTAGTCAGCTTCCCTGAAGCCAGAGAAGACTGCCCTTCAGCTTCCTGCTGGTCAGGAGACTTCAGAGATCATGTGACACTGTTATAGCCAATCAAACTACTGCTGCGCATGACAGCTCCTCGAACCCAAAATCAATCACAGGTCTGTGCCTTGGATAGCTGGTTTAACCTACAGCACTATGTGAATTACTCTGGTTACTTTGGAAGGAAAACAGGAACATGTCACATGAGCAACCAGGAAGCAGCATGGATGCCTGACAGCTGGCTGGGCTGCAGGGCGCCCCATGGATATGCGTGTGCGCGTGCCTGCATGTGCACCTGTGTTTTTGTAACAATTACATTGTAAAGGATCAGATTTCCCACAATGAGACAAAAACCTGGAATTTTTTACCTTTCAGTCCCCACAAGGATAACCTCAATTTTATAAAAATCTGTCATTGCAGTCAAAAACTAAAAACGCTAAATGTCTCTTGTTTGGTTACTTATGTTGAGGTTAGAGCTGGGATTAGGGTTACGCCTATAGAAATGAATGGAGAGACCCTATAGAAATGAATACATACACCGTGCATGTATTTGTGTGTGCGCACTGCGAGGGGGCAGACTCACGTACCAAGCTGCCGCGGATGTACTGAACAGCCCTCTCCACGTCCATCCCTGACCAGTCGTCGAGAATGTAGCAGATGCAGGCCGCACAATAAACAAACCTCATGTCATTTTCGCTCCCCTCCGGCACGGCGTAGAAGCTGGAACAGAGACAGACAGCCAAGGTCCGCATCTGCCCACCATTAGACTCGCTACGAAACGGCCCTCGGGTTCTCCGGCACGGGTACCGGGTGAGGCACCAATGAGTACGGACGCGGCGGACTCGGCACTCTACAGTGCCTCTACGGTCCACAAAGAGTATCCCCCCCAGGGCGCGGAGCGGTGGGGCTTTTGGGCAGGGTTGGTTATTTTCCAGTTTTCTTGATTGCGTGTGAAAGAAACGGAAACGGTTAAGCTTCTTAAACCTGTCCCGCCAATTGATCCGCCTCCGGCACCCCCTCCCCGAGTGACAAGTTTTACCAGCCCATAAATTTTTTTTACGCAACATAAACCGGTCTGCGATCATCAATAAGTTGAGAGTCCCTTCTCTAGGGGTGTGGCCTTCATCAAGGCAGTGAATTCGGGGTTAAAAAAAAAATCACACTTCGCCCCTAAGAGACAAAAGCATCAGTTAAAGGTACAGAAGTGCTGCCCAGAGAAACGAGCCAGGTCACATTCTTAGGCCATGCATCATCCGTGCTGGAAGCACTTGGACTGCAGCGCGTCCTATCAGCGTTGGTCACACTGCCTGTGCACGCAGGGCGCCCTATCAGCGTTGGTCACACTGCCTGTGCACGCAGGGATTGGGTGAGCAATTCATTCCACCAGACGCTTTTAGCTAGTGGTGAAAATTTTGACCAACGCCAATATATTTTTGCCTGATATTACCAACACCGATAACCAGCTAACTTTAAGAAGTTTATTGACATGTGCACTGAAAAACAAGTCAGTTACACCCACAATGAAAATCTGGGCACAGTTGACACTTATCAGATACAGAATCACAACACAGAGTGCAATGTGATCATATAAACATATAATACAGCAGATGAATTGAATATACATAAAATATGTCAATATGATAGAATACAGTGAAACTTTCCAAGGGCGGGGGGTTAATTTGTGCCAGTGGTGCCGAATAGCAGAATGAAGCTACGACGTTTTTTTTCCTCCGAGAAAAATGAAAGATCAATCAGCAGGCCAGATGTATTATTGGATTAAAAACATGTCGCAGGCCTTCTAAAAGCTGCTCGCGAGCGGGATCTTGCCCAAGGGCCAGTATTTTAGAGACGGTGAAGGAGCAGACAGATCCATCACCATGCTCTAGCGAAAATGGCTGATCATCTAACGCGATCATCTCCCTTACAGTAGTAGTTATGTCTTTAGCTCTGGTACTGCTAAATTTCAATATTCAGGAAAGACTAAATATTGGCCAAGACTGACGCATCGGCCCTTGCTGACATCTTGATTTTTAATCGTCAGCTAATAATGATACGTTAACAATATATCGTACATCTCAACCTTTATCCAAAGCAACATGCATGTTTTTTCTCCAAGACGACAGGATAGGACAGTCCCTGTGGCAACTGGGGGCTGGGGGCCCTGCTCAGAGGCTCAAAAGTAAAATCACTCTGCCGACTCCGGGATTTGAACCAGTGACCCCCTGATCACAGGCACGGCCTTCCACCCCACCGAGCCACACGCCGCAGTCGTTACCTGCCGTCCTCCAGCTGCAAGGCCTTCACCCCCGACAGGCAGGCCTCCTTATCCACCCGGCCCAGGTCGTCGCCCAGGATGAGCAGACTGGCGAGTCCCGTATACGTCATAGCCACGTGGCCGCTGTCGTAGGGGTGGGGCAGGCCTGGACCCTGGGAATGGGGGGGGGGGGGGGCACACAGCAAACACTGAGTTATTTGTACTGTGACTCTGCCCTCTGTTCGACTGTCATGTAAAGGTGGATCCACATTAACCTAACAACTCTGCTGGCCCCCCCAAAACACTCCTATCAATCAAAATTATTTCACACACACTTTTTCTCAGAACGATGTGCAGTGAAATGCTTGTTTGCTTGGCTCCAACACTGTGATGACAGGAGACATGTGTGTAAAGAAATAAACCATCAAAATGAAATAAATATTTTAATCAATAATCCATCTATTTTCTTTACCTGCTTGTCCAATCAGTTATAAATGGTGAGCTCTGTGTTCCGCGGTTCTAATCAGTTAGAACAGCGTTTCCCAACCCGGTTCTCAGGGCCCCACAGATGGTCCATGTTTTTACTCCCTCCCAGCAGGAGCAAAAACATGGACCATCTGCGGATCGCCTAGAACCGGATTGGGAAACGCTGCTTTAGAAACATCCACACCAGGCCTGGGAGTTGGGAGACGGTCTCCGAAGCAGCTACCTTAGACGGGTTGTAGGGGACTCCCATGTATGATGAGCCACGGAATCCGCAGCGTCCGGTGTTTGATTCTACAGGGAGGAAGTGCATGTTAAGTCACACACCGAGGTCCCCCCAGGCTGACCCGATCACCAGCACACCACAAACAGACAGGTAAAAGCACAGCACAAAAGCCCTGGGCACGTGTACACAGGAATCTCAAATACAAGTGATGTTGCAAACATTCACCATGCAAAAGCAGCATGCCACAATGTCCCAGTGCTGCCCCCAAGTGGTCACAAAGGGGTTCTTCCTCCTATCAATGGTAAGTCCATTTCTCTTTTTTTTTGAGGACAAAGGGACAGGGAATGGTCATCCGCAGATACGGTAAACATATAGCATAAAATATTCATACAATCTGCCAATATGGAAACTGAATACAGTAAAGACTTTAAAAGAGTTTCGGTTATTGACTCGGGGGGAAAAAAAACAGCAGGACAGGGAGGATGTGGAGTCAGAAGCAGACAGGATTTCAGCATCCAAACAGTGGAGTCACTGGACTTATTTTAAATTTATCCTAAAATGAAAAACTACTTTTTTCTTGATACACAGCAGTGAGTTTTATACGTATTGGGCACAAGCTGAACCAATGTCATTCAACTGACAAGGGGTATTTGAGGCATATTTTACAAAGATAACAGTATTTTAGAAGTGGTCAAATGCCAAGTGCACATTCATAAATCATATGTAGCAGTACAGGTCAGGTTGGGGAGCATGCACTGATGCAGCGCGTTGCTGCACCCACCACATGGAGAAACTCCTCGGGATCCCGGCTGGCGACCCCCCAGGCAGACCCACAGTCCAGTCCCACCCTCCAGAAATGGCCGTCCATCTGCCACAGCCAAGTATTAAGCGGGTGTCCCCTTGACCTGGTCCAACCACTCGGGTCATAAGCAATGAGGATCCTGCGAGCAAGATCACCCTCAAGGAAACGCGCCACATGGCCGTAGTGCCGTAACTGACACTCCCTCACAATGCAGGTAATGCGCCTCATTCAGGACTCCTCTAGCAACTGCTCGTTCGACACAAAGTCAAACCAGTGGTACCCAAGGATTCTCCAAAGAGACACAGTACCAAAGGAGTCCAGTCTTTGTCTCAGCTCACTGGATAGCATCCATGTCTCACAGCCATACAGCAAGACAGGGAGCACCAGGACTCTAAAGACCTGGACCTTCGTCCTCTTTCAAAGATGTCGGGAGCACCACACACCCCTTTCCAGCGACCTCATGAACCCCCCATGCTCGTCCAATCCATCTGCTGACTTCATAGGAAGAGTCACCAGAGACATGAATGTCGCAGCCGAGGTAAGTGAATCTCTTGACGAGGTCGACACCTCCCCCGCAGACAGACACATTACTGATGGCTGTGCCTAAGAAATCATTAAATGCCTGGATCTTGGTTTTTATCCAGGACACTCTCAATCCCAGACACTCAGACTCCTCGCTCAGTCTCTCAAGAGGCCCGATCAGAGCCTCCATTGACTCTGCGAAGATCACAGCATCGTTGGCAAAGTCAAGATCAGTAAAACTTTCTACACTAACAGACGCCCCACAACCGCTGGACCTGCCCAACACCCAGTCCATGCAAGCATTGAACACAGTAGGAGCAAGAACACACTCCTGGCAAACCCCAGAATCAACTGGGAAGAATGCAAAGGTTCTCCCTCCACTCTGCAGAGCACTCACCGGACCAGTGTACAGGCCAGCCAAGACGTCCAGAAGCTTCGGGGGGACCTCGCAAAGTCTCAAGATGCCCCACAAACCTCTGCCTTTATTTGCACTTGCATTCAATGAGAACCCACAGTGCCAGGATGCGGTCGATGGTAGACCTCTTAGGTGTTAAACCAGACTGCTCCGGCCACTGATAGGCGAGTAAGTGACCACGGATCCTGTTAAGGATAACCCCAGCAAGGACCTTACCTGGCACTGAAAGCAGTGTTATCCCCCTGTAGGTCCCACAATCAGTGCAGTGTCATCCATAAGGACCATTCCATCATCCACCCTGAATCTGTCTCCGAAGAATAGATTCAGAGGTGCATAATGCTTCAATTCCTCTGTAAGCAGGACATGGGTCACTAGACCACAGATGATGTATCACCTGCTCACAGGTTTGTCTAACAAACGCTTCCATATCTGCCCGCAGAGCCCTCACAGCCATCCTCCTCAGTTCCCAGTACAGACTGGAGTTGCCACCAAGTTGGGCGCTCCTCTCAATTATTTCCAGGGCGCCCTGTGAGATGAAATATCTCCTTCTGGGAACACCAGCAACACCAACACAACCCTCGCACCCAAGTCTGCAAGTTCCCCACACAGACTGTGTGCAAACTCATCAGAAACAGCTAGATCTTGTATTCTGGCCAAGTCCAGTCTCGTTCTCCTAGTAGGTGGTAGCCTACTGGATCTAAGTTGAATCTTCAGAGTAGCAACAACAAGTCTGTGGTCAGAATTCACAAACTGGGCACTTCTGTAGACCCTGCAGTTCTGCAGGAGCCTCCAACATCTGCCCACGTGGATGTGATCAATCTCTTTTGCCGCACCACCAGTATTGGAGTACAACGATGCGGCTCAGGGTGTTGGAACCAGGATCCAGTGACCCGCAGCCCCTGACCTTTCATGAAGTCAAGGAACATGGAGCCACTCTCACCCCAGTCTCCAGACCCATGGGGTCCGATACAAACCTCATAGCCAGCCCTGTCAGTGCCAGTGGTCGCATTGAAGTCACCCATGACCAGAGGAGTGTTACCTTGTGAGTACTCAACCACAGAGCGAAGCTGCAAGACATCACTGACTGCGGCCGAAGGATACACTGAGACAACAGACAAGACGCCCAAAGAGTGCCTTAGCCCGAGTCTCATAATACGCTGGTTGAAAGGAGTGACATCAGAGTGACATCAGAGACCACCAGGAGGAGCTGATCCGCCACAGCGACAGCTACTCCCTGAGCATGGAAGTAGTGATCGGCAAATGAAGCTTCATGAACCATTTGTTGTATTTTTTGACCTCACTAGATGGTGCTCTTGGCTTGCTTTGGGGAATGCTTTGGGCCCTTCTTTGAACAGACAGCACCATCTAGTGGAGTCAAAAAATACATCAAATGGTTCATAAGTATCAGTTTGTCCATCCCTACATGGCAGCCATTAGAGCAACCAGACCAAAAGTAGGTACACCCACCTACGGAGATCTGTTTATAAAGCTCCCCTGACAGCAGAGAAAGACGGTCATCTTGCCAGAGAGACAAGACGTTCCACGTACCTACCCGGACGGGGTGCCTCAAATTGGGACCTAAATGCCGCCATGCAGCGGACAATGCTTCAGCACCACACCAGCCCCAATCCCCTACAGGTCTGACCCTATTATCTCCTTCATGGTGCGTTCAGCCTTCCTGCGGGCAGCTGCAGCAGAGCTACTCCCGCGGAGAGCAGAAGGGTGTCATGCCCGTTTAGACTGAGCCGCTGTGAAGTGTTTTACCATGCCTGGAGTGCCAATCCCACCACCAACCTCCACAAATTGTTCCCCTGCAAGTTGGAGGACCGCTTGCAGGGCCAGATGCAGATTAACGTCATACCCAGGACTGATTACCGGTACTGGTAATGTAATAATAGAAATAATACTACATTTTTTCATTAGCCGTCTCTGTCCCAGCTGGCCTGCTCCGAAACAAACGGCTTATTCTGTCGTACCAGCGCACGGAAGACGGTCCCAACAGGCCTCCGAAACTGGGTCCGGTTTCAGCATAAATCAGCCTGCCGCTGTAATTACTAGCTGACGACAGCAGGCGGTGTACAGGACCATGTTGCCACTAAATCGCTGAGCATGCCCACTCATGAAAATGCATAATCCTGTAATTTTCCCTTAATTAACATTTTATTTCGCATTATTTTGAGCCGGGGGCCAGTACGGGGCTTTGCATAGGCGAAAACTCAATTCAGACGAGACGACACACTTACTGTCTTCGGTGGGAAGGACCTGAAGTGAGTAAATCCACTCGATCAGCGCCGACTTGTCCACAACATCCAAGGCATCGAGAACATCAAGGCCAGAGAGGGCAAAGAATGCGATGGTCAACCTGGCGAAGAAGCAGATCGGATCAACCACTGCTGCTGCTCGACTGTTTCAATCTACAAGAGTGACGAGCAACTGCAAAAAAAGATGTAGCTACTGCAAGCGGAGAAATGAAGGAAGGAACACGGGTTTAGAAAAGCACCTTACGATTCAAATGGCAGTTGATGGTTTTAGAAACATCACCTCAATTACCACCCAAACGACAGGTCAAACATCAAGTGAGCCGCCCCGCTAATTAAACGAATTTAAGAAAGACGTAAACCGAAAATCAAGCGTCCAAGCGTTTCTGACTGACACCAGAAAGCATAAAGATGACAGCATAAAATCCCGTTAGCGTTGGAGGGGCCTGTTCGCTCCGCGGGGTACTGTGAGCATCCTCACTTATTTGGCTATTGTCGTTTCACCTTCAGGACAGTATGCGATGGATCAACAAACCACAAGCAAACCACGCACTGGACACGCGACGTGTTTGTAGACATTTTGAGTGAAACATCGTATTTCAATATAATGAAAGCTAATATCCATAAAACAAAGTGCGTGTGTGGTCTGAATTCTGGGTGACTCTGAGTCACCAAACATTTCGCAGTGATTTTAACTGGCAGCGCGGTAACACGGAGGAGGACAGCCTTTGGATTAATGTTGACTTGTTTTACAATGGTTAAAGAGCTGCTAACGGGGTAATGTTACTGTAAACAAACGCAAACACGCTGTGCTGCAAGAGCACATGTGCGGAATACAGGCGCACAGCCGGGGCGGAGGGTGCCCCAGCGGACACACCGGGCTTTCACACATGACCCTTTTATCAACCACGTTGTGTGATACAGAATGACTAAATACGCTACCTGCTCGTCTCCAAAGACGAATATCTTTCGGGCAACACCTGCAGACATCTCTGAAAGAAGCGTACATGTCTGTCTTTGAGAAAGTCAATTCGCTCAAACTCGGAGAACGAACTCTCCTCTTCAGCCATCTTTGTGTGTAAATTAACTTCCGCAAACGTCACGTCCGAACAAACCGGAAGTGAACTCGCTGAGTTTTTACAAATGTTAGCCAATTTAGCGTAAAATAAATTTACATGATAGTTAATTAGCTGTAAGTTTACAGTTTTATTCAGATTTATATGAATAAATGAATGAATTTGTATGAATCACAGACAAACCAGATGCAGGACACCTCCTTTACAGTGACTAGGATGCTCACTCTCTCCGAAGATTGACCCTTTATTCATGGTAAATCACACTTATTCTAATTGTGACTGGGAAATAAATCACAAGAACACGCATAATTGGCCAGCTGTACACTTAATATGTTACTGCATTACACTCAATTAGTACCCAGGAAATCTTATTATTATATCAAAATGGTTTCAATTGTACGTTTCACATTTAAAACACTTTAGGTTTGCAGTCCTCTCTGTTTACTGCAGTATATTATTTTATGTTACCAAGAGTGCCTTTGAAATACTTATTCTCTAAAAAGGAACTGGGGCATGATGTTGCTTAGGGGGTAGCATTATAACCTCACACATCCAGGGTCGTGGACTCAAATCGTTTGGAGGTGGTTTAAATCTATGGTTTTCCTCTGGGATTCAGGTGTCCTTTCACAGTTCAAAAATATGCAGTTAGGTGAACTGGTGTCTCTAAAATTGTCCTTAAATGAGTGTGTGCTCTTGGCAATGGAATAGCATCTTGTCTAAGATGAACTGAAAACAATTTATCCATGGACATATGTTAGGAATGGGCTAAGCGCACTTGAGAGTCATGTTTATAATCTGTGTCACTGAAGTTTGAGTAGATGGGAAAACAAACCAAAATGACAGAGGTGAACAAAGCATGGGCAGTGAAATTCTGAGATCTGGAGAAGCAAAATGAGGAGGCTGAAATGGATCCAACAGACTAACTTAAACGAGGCAGTCAGGTCTTAGATACCTTGTGTTGTGAGGAATGGTACAGTCCAAATAAACCTCTTCACTGGACAGGAAGTGGACAATCAGGTAAAGATATACAGCAAGAGGATGACACAGGGTATACTACCACTGCCATAACAGAATATTCCGAGTACCATGAAAAAATACCATCGAAACTGAAACATCTGTGCTGTCCTTGTTATTTCAAATAATATACAGATTATCATGTACAATAACATGGAGGACCAAATTACTCACAATGAATTAACTTAATAAAAACATAATTACATTTATAATTAATTAAATGTGGCATTTTGATTTGAAAATATATTATACAATCAGAGCCATTATCCATTATCACAATAGCTGCAGATTTACAGCCAGCCACAAAGACAAACGCAGGATAACAATACCGCCATTCAGCAGGGTTCATTGCTGTTCTGTTTGTGCTCATCGGGATGTTGTCATCATTGTTGTCGATATCAGAATCCAAGCGACCTGCACACTAGCAAAGGAAGTCAGGCACAGACTGTCTGTAGAAGTAATTTCTGCACTCATACAAGACATTTGTGGCCAGTACAGGTGAACATTGACTGAAGAAGCCTGGCAGAGTGCGACCCAATCAAACTTTGGTAGGCTAAGCCCCTTTCGGTTTTTTTACGTTTGTGAAAAGTCAACCCACCATTATAAAAACACTTTCGGAAAAATCAGTGTTTGGAAATAAATTATGCATATATAATATCATATACAGCCACGGAAAAAATCAAGAGACCTCAGCATAATTTTTTGTGTAAACTATATATTTTTTGCAAACTCCAACGTGGCTATTCCCTGCTTCATATTGATGAAGGGTTTCTTCCTTGCTTTATGGGACTTCAGTTCCGCTTCTAGGAGCCTGATTAAAAACTGTCCTAGCAGTGCACTTCACACCTGCATTTAATGTTTCCCTTTCAAGATTCAAGAGGTTTATTCATCACATACAGTACAATATGCAGTGAAATGCGTCTCTGAGTCACCTTTATTTGGCTGCGCAAAAATAGAAGACAAAAAGGTAAGAAGTAGTAAAGTAGGAGTAAAAAAGTTACAATATATAAATACAATCTATCAAATCAAGTATATAATCTAAATATACAATCTAAAATATAGTGCAATGGCGAGGATGTACAGACTAAAGTTATTTGTGCAGTAAAGTGAACATGTGCAGTATATGTGAATTCCAGTGCAAACATACGTAGTGTACAGAAGGACCAGAATTAGTTTGAGTTGAGAAGCCTTATGGCCTGGGGGAAAAAAACTCTTCCTGAGTCTCTCTGTCCTGGGCATTAGGCAACGGAACCGTCTACCTGAGTTTAGCCTGCGGAACAGACGGTTTGCGGGGTGTAAGGAGTTCTTCATTATCTTAGTACCTCTGGACCTGCAGCATTTTTGTAGGTGTCCAGCAGGGAGGGCAGAGGAGATCTGACACAACGCTCTGATCACCCTCTGCAGGGCTTTGTGGTCCTTTAGAGAACAGTTCCAAAACTATACTGTAATGTTCATGGTCAAAATACTCTCCACAGCAGCTGAGTAGAAGGTTTTTAGGATCACTGGAGTGACCCTAAATCTCCTCAGCTGCCTCAGGTGGTACAGCCGCTTCCTCGCCCTGGTGACCAGAGTGCTGACATGTGAGTGCCAAGTGAGGCCCTCAGTGAGCAGAACCCCAAGGTGTTTGATGTTGTCAACCATCTCCACTGGCACACTGTTGATCTGGAGGGGTGAGAAGGAGCGCTGCTGCTTCTTGCTGTAGTCCACTATCAGCTCTTTAGTTTTGCTGACATTCAGACTTAGGCAGTTGGATCTACACCATACCGACAGGTTCTCCACCTCCCTCAAGTAGGCTGACTCATCTTTGTTGGTGATGAGTCCAATTACCGCTGTGTCGTCCGTGAACTTCACAATGGCGTTGGAGCTGTTGGAGGCAACGCAGTCGTAGGTGTAGCGCATGTAGAGTGTGTAGAGCGTGTAGAGCAGGGGGCTCAGAACACACCTTGAGGAGCTCCAGTGCTGAGGGTGACGGTGTTGGACACACGGGATCCCACTCTCAGTGTTTGTGGTCTACCAGTGAGGAAATCTAACATTGAATTAACTGAATTATTCATTTGGAAGGTCAGTTGATGTCATCCTACGATTCATGAGAAATGGTTGGACCAGTTAACAGTCACCTCCAGCATTAGAAAATTGCTTCCGCCCTTAACCTGGCTGGTTTCTGGTCGTTCCCTGTATCTCCTGCTTCGTCTTATTCTTGTGTACTGCTGTCTTAGGTATTTTGTACCTGGAAGCAACCTGCTGCTCAGCATAGCCTTCTGACAGTAGAAACAGGATTAAACCAGGATTTAAAAATGCAGAGTTGTTTAAAAATATAGAATGGTCTCTTAATTTTTTTCCACGGTTATATAATGAGAATACTTAAAGACAAACCGTTATGAAAAAGTGAAAGTGTACCACTGTTATCGTGGAAAACGATAATAATTGCTCTTATTTCATGATGTATTTTCAAAATAAAATGACACTTCAATTAGTTATAAATTTAACTATATTTTTATTTAAATTACTTACTGTGAGTAATTTGGTCCTCCATGTACTACTTCACATTAAATTACATTGGTACTTATGATTTTACAATAGTCCCCGGTTGCCATGTTTGACAGATGGGCTGCTGGTCACAGGTCTTGTCTCCATGCTGGCACAGCTCTGAGAATGAGGACAGGTTAGTAACATGCAGAGTGGAAGCACCCCCACATGCCATGGTATGTTCCATTTGAGACCTACCTGTGAAACATATGGAATACTCGACCTCCCCCTGACGGCCCTACGCGCTTGGTACGCTCCTCCCACACCTTGGTGGACTTTGAGAGCCTTTCAGGGTCACGAATGACATGCCCTTCAACCTGTGGGAATATTTCACATTTACTTTTTTTTTTTCTTCATTTAATAGATGCTATTTTTTTCAACACAACAGATTTTTTGTGAAAGTAGAGTCAGACAGACTCTGCAGGTTAAGGGTCTTGCTCAAGGGCCCATCGGTGACATCACTCTGCAGACCCCAGCTATTTGCCAAGCATGGCTTGGCTGCTAAACCACTAGGAGGTCTGAATTTGGACACCCAATTTGGCACCTCCCCAAACAAACCCAACTCCACACTCACTGTGGAACAACTAGAGGAGGCTATTACTAAGTTGCTAAAATATTCTATTGTTAATAATGTACATACTACAGATGAAATTAACCGGTCTGTTCATGTTAATGGAATTTTCACCAAAGGACATGCTAAACCTTTTACACACACATACATACACAATTGAAATAATACTAATAATTCCTTTTAAGCTTTGTAGTAAAGTTACTGGTAATAATGGTGCCACACAATAATACCATCAGGACTCCGCCCTCCTGGAGCACATATCCTGCAATTGTGAGATGCTGCCCCATACCTTCTCCTTCAGCCTCGCCAGCCTCTTTCCTCGCTCAGCCTCCTCATCCTCCTTAGCCTGTCTCTCCTGCAGCTTGGTCTCCAACTTCTGAAGGTCCTACGGGCATAAAGAGGCTTGTCTGCACATCAGGGATGTTCAGTCAGGCACAGCTGCCATCCAAACCCACATCACCATTCACACTGCCTTTCCCCACCAGGCACGGACAGGTCCACTAGGACACAGGCCAGGGTCGGCTTTTTTTTGGTTGCAAACCTTAGTCCTACTGCCTAGGGTGCAGTTTTTAAGCAAAGATATTCATAAATCAAGCCAGCAAACCACAGCATCACAAGACCACGGGGGGTGTTCTGAACCTCACCCGCTCCTGGAATTGTTTGATCCCTCTAGCTGCACACCTCCTTCTCTCCTCCATCTCTGCATGTTCTTGGGTTTCCTTCTCCTGCACGAGGAGCTCCTCTTGTTCCTTCCTCTGCTGTATGTAGGCCTCCACCATTATCTTCACCGCTATCTGCTTCCTGCGCTCCTCTTTTTCCTGCTTCCTCTGTAGCACTTCCTCCTGGAGCTTACGCTGATTTTCCTGAGCCTCTTGCAGCCCGCGCCGTGTCCTCCAAGCCTCTAGGCGGACCGCAGCTTCCCGCCTCTCCTCCTCCAGCCGGCACCGATGAGCCTCCTCCAGCCCAGCCTTCTTCTGCCTTGTGGCGTTCTCTTCCTTAACCTGCTGCTGGCGCTGTGCCTCCTTCTCCTGCTGCCGCTTGGCTTTCCATCGGAGGATGGCCTGGTGCACATTACACTCAGCACATTACAGTAGCAGCACCAGTACATAAAAGCAGAGGTGGAAATTTCAGGTCCAGAAAGTACAAATCCAGACCAGGATTTTGTTTCAACCAACCAGTGGAGTAC